>CAUYQU010062602.1:0-22577 GCA_963574635.1 Cheracebus regulus | reverse complement strand
AGATCGCACCATTGCACTCCAGCCTGGGCGACAGAGCGAGACTCCATCTTAAGCAAACAAACAAACAAAAAACAGCTCTAGAATCAGCTGTTTCCCCAAGGCTGGTTCTAGAATGGGAAGCCAAGATTTGAACACTAACAGGGCTCATTGCTTTTGCTTTTGAATTTTGGCTATTAACAGGTCCCCTCAGTGGACAGATTTTATTTATACACACACACACACACACACACACACACACACGCACACACACACATATATATGTGTGTGTGGCCAGACACAGTGGCTCACACCTGTAATCCCAGCACTTTGGGAGGCTAAGGCGGGAGGACTGCTTAAGCCCAAGACTTTGAGACCAGCCTGGGCAACATAGTGAGGCCCAGTCTCTACTAATAATTTAAAAATTAGCCAGGTGTGATGGTGTACACCTGTGGTCCAAGCTACTAAGGCTGAGGCTGGAGGATCTCATATTAGGCATATTACACTGTATATGTAATATACAATGTGATATCTAAGATTGTGCCACTTCACTTCAGCCTGGGCAACAGAGTGAGACTCTTGTTTTAAAAAAAAGACAAATTCAGTACCTCTAGCTTTCTCCCTTTCCCTGTTTATTTATTTTTTTGAGACCAAGTTTCACTCTTATTGCCGAGGCTGGAGTGCAGCGGCGGGATCTCGGCTCACTGCAACCTCCGCCTCCTGGGTTCAAGCGATTCTTCTGCCTCAGCCTCCCAAGTAGCTGGGATTACAGGCATGCACCACCATGCCCAGCTAATTTTGTACTTTTAGTAGAGACGGGGTTTCTCCGTGTTGGTCAGGCTGGTCTCAAACTCCTAACCTCAGGTGATCCACCCTCCTCAGCCTCCCAAAGTGCTAGGATTACAGGCATGAGCCACGGCCCCCAGCTCTTTTCATATTTATATCCCCCTTTTCTGACAGAAATAGGACTTCATTTTTCTTAATTTCCTCATCAGTCAATTCTCCTGTATGTTACCCATCTCTCCTCTCTGCAGCCGTTCCCTCCTTCCAGCTCCCCGGTGCCCTCTACAGCCGGCTTGTGCTCTGACTCCCCCAGCCACAGCCCCCTCATCCTACTAGTTTGGGGGACTTACATTTCCCACTTGGGTGCCCCCCACTGTGCTGAGCTGCTCACATGAGTAAACGCCTTCTTCACCCCATTAAGGCCCTGGCACCCCACTTCTGGGCCACTGTGCCCCCAACACGCCAAGATGGGCTTGCCTGCCCCACTTCAGCCCTTAGAACTTCATTGTTCAGGAAGAAAAGGTTAGGGAAGGGGAAGAATGCGGGTTTCTATTTCATTTCTTTGACGGTATCAATGTTTTCTTTTCCGGCCTCTGGAGTTTCAGTCATAGTCACACCCATGTTATAAAAGAATTTTCCAGTGCTTACCTTCACTCATTATGATTTCCTATTTCACACTGAAGCCTTTGATCTATCTGGAGTTTATTCAGTGGGCTTTGATTTTTTTATTCTTTCCTTTGCTTGGGTTGAATGGGTTTTCTGTATTCCCCCTTTTTCATATTTACCTTTCTTTTTTTTTTTTTACTCGCCCCCCTCTCATATTTACCTTTCCATCAAAGTTATATATGTACACAGTGAAGTCACACAGTTCTGTGTGTTCAGTTTAAACTTCCCCATGCTGTCCCAATGGCAATTAATCTCTGGATTAATTATAGCAATGTGAACCACTGGGGCGGACCCACACTAAAATATCAGTGGTTTAAACGGCTGATTTTTTGTTTGTTTTAGAGATGGGGTCTCACTCTGTCACCCGGGCTGGAGTGCAGTGGCATGATCTCGGCTCACTGCAACCTCCGCCTTCCGGGGTCAAGCAATTCTCTGCCTCAGCCTCCCGAGTAGCTGGGATTACAGGCGCCCGCCATTACACCCAGCTAATTTTTTATGTTTCTAGTAGAGATGGGGTTTCACCACATTGGCCAGGCTGGTCTCAAACTCCTGACCTGGTGATTCACCCACCTCAACCTGTCAAAGTGCTGGGATTTCAGATGTGAGCCACCGAGCCTGGCCATTTTTTTTTTTTTTTTTCTCCTGAGACGAGTCTCGCTCTGTTGCCCAGGCTGGAGTGCAGTTGTTCGATCTAGGCTCAGTGCAACCTCCGCCTCCCAGGTTCAAGTGATTCTCCTGCCTCAGCCTCCCGAGTGGCTGGTATTACAGGTGCCCACCATCACTAATGGCTAATTTTTGTATTTCTAGTAGAGACAGGTTTCACCATGTTGGCCAGGCTGGTCTCAAACTCCTGACCTCAGGTCATCCACCCGCCTCGGCCTCCCAAAGCGCTGGGATTACAGGTGTGAGCCACTGCACCTGGCCCTACAATTGATCTTTGTTTCTGTTTATGTAAAGTCTAATTAGCAGAGGGCCAGGGACCCAGGCTGATAGCAGCTCTGCTGTTTTCACATGTGGCTTCCAAGGTCTCTCTGGGTGTGGGAGGCAGGTTCCCAGATGAACCATGGTGATCCCCACCTCTGGGTATCTATGCCATGCACGGTCCGCTCCCACACTGCACTAGGGTTGTACTTTGTGACAGATAGCACACGGTGGAAGTGGTGGGATGGGCCAGGTGTGGTGGCTCACACCTGCAATCCTAGCACTTTAGAAGGCTGAGCAGGAGGATCCCTTGAGCCCAAGAGGTCAAGACCAGCCTGAGACCCCCGTCTCTACAAAAAATTTAAAAATTAGGCTGGGGGCAGTGGCTCACACCTGTAATCCCAGCACTTTGAGAGGCTGAGGGTGGATCACCTGAGGTCGGGAGTTCAAGACCAGCCTGGCTAACATGGAGAAACCCCATCTCTACTAAAAAAATACAAAATTAGCCAGGTGTGGTGGCACATGCCTGTAATCCCAGCTACTTGGCAGGCTAAGGCAGGAGAATCACTTGAACCCGGGAGGCAGAGGTTGCGGTGAGCCGAGATCACACCATTGCACTCCAGCCTGGACAACAAGAGCTAAACTCAGTCTTAAAAAAAAAAAACAAAACAAAAAAAAACATTGTGTGCTAACATGGCTGGCAAGCAAAATTTAAAAAAAATAAAATTTAAAAAAAGTAGCTGGGTATGGTGGTGTGTGCCTGTGGCCCGGCTACTTGGGAGGCTGAGGGGGGAAAATCACTATAGCCTAGGAAGGTGAGGCTACAGTGAGCCATGATCACGCCACTACACTCCAGCCTTGAAGACAGAGGGAGACCCTGTCTCAGAAAAAGAAAAAAAAGGAATGGCAGGATATGAATTCTGAGACTAGGTTATAAGGACTGTGACTTCCACCATGCTCTCTCTCTCCCTCTCTCATCACTTGCTCTGGGAGAAGCTAGTGGCCAAGACACAAGGGATGCCCACTCAGCCTACGGAGACATCAACAGCCAGCAGGGAACTGAGGCCTCCAGCCAACAGCCCTGTAAGTGAGCTCAGAACAGGGTGCTATAGGCTGGGCTCAGTGGCTCACGCCTGTAATCCCAGCATTTTGGGAGGCCGAGACAGGCAGATAACTTGAAGCCAGGAGTTCAAGACCAGCCTGGCCAACATGGTGAAACCCTGTCTCTACAAAAATCCAAAAAATTAGCCAGGTGTGGTGGCGCATGCCTGTGATCCAGATACTCAGGAGGCTGAGGTGGGAGAATCACTTCAATGTGGGAGGCGGAGGTTGTAGGGAGTGGAGATTGCACCATTGCACTCCAGCCTGGCTAAGAGTGAGACTCCATCTCAAGAGAAAAAGAGGGTTCTCCAGTCTCCAGCGAGCCTCCAGATGACTGCAGCCCTGGCTGACAAGCTTGACTGAAACCTGAACCAGGATCACCCAGCCACGCTGCTTCACATTCCTGACCCTCAGAAACTACGTGAGAAGGCCGGCTCCATGGCTTATGCCTGTAATCCCAGCACTTTGGGAGACCGAGGTAGGCAGATTACTCGAGGTCAGGAGTTCAAGACCAGCCTGACCAACATGGTGAAACCCCATCTCTACTAAGAATACAAAAATTAGCCGGGCGTGGTGGCGCTCACCTGTAGTTCCAGCTACTCAGGACGCTGAGGCAGGAGAATCGCTTGACCCTGGGAGGCGGTTACAGGGAGCCGAGATGGTGCACTCCAGCCTGGTGACACAGTGAGGCTCTGTTTCAAAAGACAACAAATATATATATATTTGGCCTCTGTCCCCAATTTCTGGAACAGAGCTCTGACAACCCTTATAATTTCCCGAATGTTAGAGGTGCCAGGAGCATTTTTTGTTCTAATATTTGGTCTCTGACCCCAGTTGCTGACAAAGAGCTCCTAAATCCCTTGCAATCTCCTGAGTAATGGGAGCATCATTTTTTCTTCTTTCTCTTTTTTCTTTTTTTTTTTTTTTTTGAGATGGAGTCGGCTCTGTCACTCAGGCTGGAGCTCCATCTCCACTCACCGCAACCTCCGCCTCCTGGGTTCAAGCAAGTCTCCTGCCTCAGCCTCCCGAGTAGCTGGGATTACAGGCACCCACCACCACCCCTGGCTAATTTTTGTATTTTTTAGTAGAGATGGGGTTTTGCCATGTTGGCCAGGCTGGTCTCGAACTCCTGACCTCCGGTGATCCGCCCCCTCAGCCTCCCAAAGTGCTGGAATTACAGGCACGAGCCACCATGCGCAGCGAGAACATCTTTTTTTGAGATGGAATTTTGCTCTTGTTGCCCAGGCTGGAATGTAATGGCGTGATCTTGGCTCACAGCAACCTCCACCTCTTGGTTTCAAGTGATTCTGCTGCCTCTGTCTCCCGAATAGCTGGCATTACAGGCATGCACCAATATGCCTGGCTAATTTTTTGTATTTTTAATAGAGTCAGGGTTTCTCCATGTTGGCCAGGCTGGTCTTGAACTCCCGACCTCAGGTGATCTGCCCTCCTCAGCCTCCCAAAGTGCTAGGATGACAGGTATGAGCCACTGTGCCGGCCTGAGCATCTTTTTTTCTAATGAGATGACTCTTGGTGGGCTCCTGATGGTGGCTGATCACCAGCAAGACCAAGTCAGTATCAGAACCATGGAACCTGCAGCCACAGCTTTCAGGAAGAGGGAACTGGAGTGGGAATTACTAATCCAACTGACTTACGTGATGAAGTCTCCATAAAAATCCCTAAAGTAAGCCAGGCACGGTGGCTCACGCCTGTAATCCCAGCACTTTGGGAGGCTGAGGCAGGTGGAACACGAAGTCAAGAGATTGAGACCATCCTGGCCAATATGGTGACACCCGTCTCTACTAAAAATATAAAAATTAGCTGGGTGTGGTGGCACACACCTGTAGTCCCAGCTTCTTGGGAGGCTGAGGCAGGAGAATTGCTTAAACCCTAGAGGTGGAGGTTGCAGTGAGCCAAGATCACGCCACTGCACTCCAGCCTGGTGACAGAGTGAGATTCTGTCTCAAAAAAAAAAAAAAAAAAAATCCCTAAAGTATGGGGTTGGGAGGCACTCCAGGCTGGGAAGCATCCCCACTCCAGGGAGATGCCCAACCTGGAAGCTCTCCCATCCCCACCCTGTGCGCCTGTGCTCAGGAAGCTTTCAGATATTGCCCTGTGCACCTCTTTATCTGACGGTTTTATTTAATTATATGATAAACGGATAAACGTGTTTTGCTTAGTTCCGTAAGGCATTGTAGCAAATTGCTGAGCCAAAGGAGGGAATCGTGGGAACCCGATTCCTAGCCAGTCAGTCAGAAGCTCAGGTGACAATGTGGACTTGTGACTGGCATCTCCCAGGGGGGCAGCGTTGTGGGACTGAGCCCCTCACCTGTGGGATCTGATGCTATCTCCAGGTAGGTAGTGTCGAAATTGGACTGAATTGTGGGACACCCAGCTTGGGTAGGAGAATTTGTCCACGTGGGAAAACCCCACACACCTGCTCACTGAAGTGTTTTGTGTGAGCCTGAGAAAAACAGGTGGTTTTTTCTAGATAAGCTCCATGGAAGGGGAATACATTTTTTTTTTTTTTTTTTTTTTTTTTTGAGCTGGAGTCTTGCTCTGTCAACAGGCTGGAGGGCAATGGTAGGATTTCAACTCACTGCAACCTGCGCCTCCCAGGCTCAAACGATTCTCATGCCTCGGCTGCCTGAGTAGCTGTGACTATAGGCACACACCACCAACCCTGGCTAATTTTTTTGTTTGTTTAGAGATGGAGTCTCCTCGCTCTGTTGCCCAGGCTTGAGTGCGGTGGCGCCATCTCAGCTAACTGCACTCCAGCCTGGGGACAGAGCAAGACTCTGTCTCAAAAAAAAAAAAAAAAGGAATCCTGCAGTATGTAGCCTTTGTGACTGGCTTCTTTCACTTAATATTTCCGAGGGTCATGCAAGGCCTGTTTCGATTTTTTTTTTTTTTTTTTTTTGAGACAGAGTTTTGCTCTTATTGCCCAGGCTGGAGTGCAATGGTGTGATCTCAGATCACTGAAATTTCCGCCTCCCAGGTTCAAGCAATTCTCCTGCCTCAGCCTCCCAAGTAGCTGGGATTACAGGCATGTGCCACCACACCCGGCTAATTCTGTATTTTTAGTAGAGACGGGGTTTCTCCATGTTGGTCAGGCTGGTCTTGAACTCTCGAGCTCAGGTGATCCGCCTGCCTTGACCTCCCAAAGTGCTGGGATTACAGGGGTGAGCCACCATGACCAGCCTTCATTCCTTTTTAAGGCTGAATAACATTCTGTCATGTGGATGCACTGCATTTTATTTGACCATTCATCTGGGATGGACATTTGGGTTGGTTCCACATTTGGGCTATTATAAATAATACTGCTATGTACTTTCATATACTAAGTTTTGTTTGAATACCTGTTCTTGTTTTTAATTCTTTTTGGTATATACTTAGGAGAGGAATAACTGTATCATACTGATAATTCTTTTTTTGTTTTTTTAGAGACAGGGTCTTGCTATGTTGGCCTGGCTGGTCTCGAACTCCTGACCTAGTGATCCGCCCACCTCAGCTTCCCAAAGTGCTGGGATTAACAAGCATGAGCCACCGCGCCCGGCCTTCTCCTTTTTGGCCTTGGACTTTATACTCAACCCTGACCACCAGATGGCGCTGCAGGCACATCACAGCATTGCCTGAAGCACAGCATGCTGTGGCTGGGTTATCACTGTAGTTGAGATTTATTTACCTAGATTTATTATTTTATTTTTATTCATTTTAATTTACATTTTTCAGTAGGAAAGGTAGGGTCCAATATTTACCAGGTTTTTTTGTTTGAGTGACAGAGCAAGAATGTCTTAAAAACAAAACAAAACACAGTTGGCCAGACACAGTGGCTCACACCTGTAATTCCAGCACTTTGGGAAGCTGAGGCAGGCAGATCACGAGGTCAGGAGTTCAAGACCACCCTGACCAATATGGTGAAACCCTGTCTCTACTAAAAATACAAAAATAAAATTAGTCAGGCGTGGTGGTGCGCGCCTGTAGTCCCAGACACTTGGGAGGCTGAGGCAGGAGAATCACCTGAACCCAGGAGGTAGAGGTTGCAGTGAGCTGAGGTTGTGTCACTGCACTCCCACCTCGGTGATAGAGTGAGACTTCATCTCAAACACACACACACACACACACACACACACACACACAGAGTTTATAAAACACTTTAAAGGCCTGGCACGGGGGCTCATGCCTGTAATCCCAACACTTTGGGAGGCTGAGGAGGGAGGATCACTCGAAGTCAGGAGTCAGAACAGACTGGCCAGAAACCCTGTCGCTACTGCAAATACAAAAGAATTAGCCGCATGTGGTGGTGTGCGCGTGTAATCACAGCTACTCGGGAGCTGAGGCAGAAGAATTGCTTGAACCTGGGAGGTGGAGGTTGCAGTGAGCCGAGATCACGCCACTGCACTCCAGCCTGGGCAACAAGAGCAAAACTCTGTCTCAAAAAAAAAAAAAAAAAAAGAGGCCAGGTGGGCATCTTGCTTAAGCCTGTAATCCCAACACTTTGCACTTTGGGAGGCCAAGGCAGTCGGATCATCTGAGGTCAGGAGTTCGAGACCAGCCTGGCCAACACAGAGAAACCCCATCTCTGAGACCCTGCCCAGAGGTAAGGGAGGCAGGGTGCGGAGCCTTGGCCTCCTTGGCCGCCATGCCCTGAGCCACATCCCTCCCCCAGCAGGGTGGTGCTGGTGTGGGAACACCAGCATTCCTGCCGGGATGGCAGGGTGCCACTGGGCTGGAGACCCTGAGGGAGTGGCACCTGGGCCTGGTGGGCTACCAGCTCCTGCCGCTATCCCTCCAGGAACTGGAGTCCCAGAGAGGCCTGCCCCAGCTCAAGAGCTACCTGAAGCAGAAGCTCCAGGCCCTGGGCCTGCACTGGGGGCCCAAAGCAGGGGTGAGGGGATGATGGGGGGTTCAGGATGGCCCCCATGTGGGGTGGACGATTTGCACTTTGGTTCTTTATGTTTTGGTTTCTCATTAAAGTTCCTTTCCTTCGCACGCTCCCCCCACACCCGATAAAAAAGAGAAACCCCGTCTCTACTAAAAATACAAACATTAGCTGGTCATGGTGGCACACGCCTGTAATTCCAGCTACTCAGGAGGCTGAGGCAGGAGAATTGCTTGAACCCGGGAGGAGGAGGTTGCAGTGAGCCAAGATCACACTACTGCGCTCCAGCCTGGGTGACAGAGTGGGATTCCATCTCAAAACAAAACAAAACAAAAAGACAGCCTCTCGGCCCCATTATTGCCTCTGTGTGATTCTCTGTGTCCTAATCTTGGCCACACACACACACTTTATTTCTCTTGAGACAGAGTATCATTCTGTTGCCAAGGCTGGAGTGCAATCTCAGCTCACTACAACCTCCGCCTCCCAGGTTCAAGTGATTCTCCTGCCTCAGCCTCCTGAGTAGCTGGGATTACAGGTGCCAGCCACCATGTCCAGCTAATTTTTGTATTTTTAGTAGAGATGGGGTTTCACCATGTTGGCCAGGCTGGTCTCGAACTCCTGATCTCTGGTGCAGCCTGCCAAAGTGCTGGGATGACAGGTGTGAGTCACTGTGCCCGGCCGTATTTGGCTTCTTTTGCCCCACATGATGTCTGCGAGATCCATCCATATTTTTGCATGTAATAGAGTCTGACTTTTCCATTGCTGTATACCAGAGGTCAGCAAACTATTTCTGCAAAGAACCAGATAATAAATACCTTTGGTTATAGAAGTCATAGTCTCTGTTACAACTATTCAACCCTGCCATTGTAGCTCAAATGCAGCAATACATAAACCAAAAGTAGGCTACAGGTTGGCCTGTGGATCACAGTTCACCAACCTCTGCTATGCAATAATTTGTTATAAATCATCATAAATATATGCCATGAAGAATTATGAGTTATGATGAGAATTGGAAATAATTATGAATTAGCACAATGTATTTAGTTACCCATTCTCCTGTTATGAGTATCTGGGTTATTTCCACTCTTGGATACAAAGATTAGGGCTGCACTGTGTTCAGTGAACCTGTGCATTCATTTTGTGCTATTGTCTTAGTAGACACTGCTAAACGGTTTTCCAAAGTAGTGGCACCAAAGCACACTCCACTAGTAAAGTTGCTTCACAGTCTCAAGAACACTTGGTACTGTCAAAGTCTTTAGCTGTATGATTGTTAAATTTTTATGAAGTCCAATTTAACAATCTCTTCTTTTTGGTTAGTGCTTTTTGTGTTCTGGTTAAGAAATCTTTGCCCTCCCCAAGGTCATGAAGATATTCTCCTGTTTTCCTCTAGAAGCAGGAAGGTCTACGATCTTCACATTCACATCTAGGTCTACGATCTATCTTAATTCCTTTTTCTGTTTGATGTGAGGCAGGAGTCAATGTTTATTATAGTTCATATGTGAAATCATCTTGTCCCCTGTGCATTGTGATAGGAAGGCTCCATGTATGGTTGAGGTCTAGTCTTTAAATAGAATCTGAACACCGGTAGTATTTTCAAAGCTGGGCAGGGTCTCTAGACTATGTGCCAGGAGGAAGAAATGAAGGAGAGTGGCTCTAGATGATCTGGGCTGCAGTCATCTAAAATGAAGGCCATCCAGGGAAGGGAGGTTGATTCTTTCCATCTGTAAAGTTCTCTGACTCTGTACACTTAGGGAGTATCACATTAGGCCTCGATTTTTCAGCTGTTGCTGGAAAAACCAGAGATTTCCAAGAAACTACCCTTGTGAAAAAGAACCTAACTGTGCATTTAAAAATGTTTTCATTTCTCTCCATATCACCCAAGCCAAATTTTTGCTTCCGGAGGAAAACAGGCTCTAAACCATGAAAGACTAAGTGAGCCAGTGCTAGCAGCAGCAGTAACTGGGGAAAATCCTGTGTGTTTCAAGACCAAGAACTGTTTATTTCTGTCAGTGACAGAAGGGGTGACCTGGCTCAGGTTTTGAAGACACCAGACTGTGGGCTAATATTTTCCAGACAGATGACTACTGTCCAACGCTTTCCTGGACTGCTCCCCAGAGCCTGCTCTCTTGCTACGTGAGCCTGGGCAGCCACTCTGCATTTGCAAAAGGCAAGAAAGCGGCTTTGTGTACATCACACTGATCTTCTGGGCACTGGATGTTGGTTTTTTCCCCACCATTTCCAGAGTGGGAACAACTTGTGTGGGTTTGGACTTGGCTGGTGGGCGCTGAGCCAGGGAGTAGATGGGGAGTGAGGGTCTTGGCCCTCGAGTTGCTGCCGGAAGAGTATTTCATTCCCTGACTCAGGGTTTATTCCAGAGCACCTGGAGTCTGTGGGGCAGCTGCGCCTGGGGATGAGGCACCTTCGGATCTGTGGGCTCCACCATCCCGGGATTATCCTGGAGGTCTGCTCTCTTTGGAAAGCAATAGTAATTGCAATTAACAAAAATTTCTCCTCTGCCTTATTAATCGATGCATTTGTCCAACAGATATTTATTGAGGCAGGCACTATGCACAGCACATATACCTTAATGAGCAAAACAGACAAAAATCCCGCTTTTGTGGGGCCTTCATTCTAGTGAGGAGAAACAGACGACGAACAAATAATAAGTAAGTGATGATGTAGGGTGTGAGGTTGAGCTCTGGGGGAGATGCACGGAGCAAGGTGGGGCGTCAGGAGGGTTGGGGGTAGGAGGGCTGTCATTTTAAATAGGGTGTCAGGGCTGGCTGCAGTGAGGAGGTGACACGTGAGCAAAGCCTAGAGGTGCCGGAAAGTGAGTCATGTGTTATCTGCAGGAAAAGTTGCCCATGCAAAGGGACACCTCTGTGGAGGTCTCAAGGCTTTGTCTTGCCCCAAGATTAGGCAAATTCTAAATCTGAAGCTTAGAGGAGTAGAGAAGGAACTCCCTCCTTCCTTCTGCACATATTACTTCAGTGCCTGCCGCATACCAGACACTGTCACACTCTGTGGTTCTCCTTCAACAGAGAAACAAAGGACAGAGGACTCTCCAAGCCTCTCAAAACAGAATTTGGACATCTTCAGAAGTGCCCCCAGTGTGGCAGGCCAGATGGGAATTTAGTGATGGATTAAGTCTCTCTCTAATATTAGAACCTCATAGATATCCATGAAATGAAATGAAATTGTAATGTGTTCACTCCAACTATTTTTATTTCATCCCAACTAACCCCTATCTTCTGAGGTTTTGATGGGCATTTTAATTAAATCATAAAGAGCCCTTTGTCTCCCAGGCCTCCGCCTCTCTCCTATCCTGAGTGCTAAGGAATGTGCTTGTTCTCCGCAGGGTGTTGGGGTGGCAGGACCCAGTTCTGGACACAGCCCTCACCCCAAATCTTACTGCCAAGATCAGAAGGAATCTTCCTGAGAGAGAGCAGCACCCACTCACAGATGGAGCAGCTGCAGGATCCCGGGTCCTTGATAAACATCACTGAAAACAACCTGCCTCCATCCTGTGAGTCTATGCGTCCTCTCCGCCCTGGCCTGCTGTAAGCAGCTGTGAACCTTCTCACTGTTACACTTCAGCTCTATGCCTTCCTAACATGACGGGCCAGAGCTGTCTGTTGCTGTGCTGAGAATAACCTTGCCTGATTACTCCATGCTCACATTACTATAAAGAAATGCCTGAGACTAGACCAGGTGTGGTGGCTCATGCCTGTAATCCCAATACTTTGGGAGGCCGAGGTGGGTGGATTACCTGAGGTCAGGAGTTCAAGACCAGCCTGGCCAACATAGTGATACCCAGACTCTACTAAACATAAAAAAAATTAGCTGGGTATGATGGCAGGCACCTGTAATCCCAGCTACTCAGGAGGCTGAGGAAGGAGAATCTCTTGAACCCAGGAGGTGGAGGTTGCAGTGAGCCAAGATCGTGCCAGTGCACTTAAGCCTGGGCATCAGAGTGAGACCTTGTCAAAAAAAAAAAAAAATAGAGGCGAGGTAATTTGTAAAGAAATGTGGTTTACCTGGCTCACAGTTCTGTGGGCTGTACAGGAAGCATGATGCTGGGATCGCTTCTAGGGAGGCCTCAGGAAGCTTTTACTCATGCAGAAGGCAAAGCAGGGGCAGGCAGCTTACATGGCAGGCACAGGACTGAGAGAAAAGGGGGAGGTGCTGCACACTTCAAACAACTGACCTTGCGAGAACTCACTGTTACGAATACAGCACTGTGGGGCAATCTACCCCCACGATCCAATCACTTCCCACCATGCCCACCTCCAGCACTGAGGATGACAATTCCACATGAGATTTGGGCAAGGACACAGATCCAAACCCTGTCACTGGGGATTTGTCATTCATCAAGTCATTCATGCACTTCCTCGTTCTATAGTCATTCGTTCATTTCCATATTCATGTCCCATAGGTCCTTTCACATTAATGCCTCCAACATAGAGTTTCTGATTTTATTCTACTCCTAAATTAGTTCCTCTTCCTGCCTTTCCTGTCTCAGTCAGGGGCATCCCTGCTCCTCAGTCTCAACAGCCAGAAACCTAGGAGTCACTGCCGACACCTCTGCTCCCTGACCTTCCACATGCATTCATCATCAAGCCCCTCTTCAACATTTCCAGCCCTATTCCTTCCATTCATCGCCTGTGTGACCTTGGGTAAGCTGATTAACCTCTCTGTGCCTTTCCCCATAGTAACATGGTGATAATAATATCGCTATCTCAGAGAATTGTTTTGATGGCGGTAGGAGTTACTGCACATAAAGAACAGTATCTGGCGCATAATAAGAACTAAATATATGCTAGCCTAGCGAGATCATGGGAGTAGGTTTTTCTCATCCTGTAGCCAGATGGGAGTACATGGTAATTCATAAGATTACATTTGTAATGTAATGCTTTAATTTGAATGCATGAAATATTACATTAAATTATAATAAAGGAAAAAAGTTTGTCTTAACAAAAAATGATTCAGTAAAAGAATAATGACATGAAAAACCAGTCACATATATTATTTATTAAGCAAAGACAATACCACATTACAAAACAGTGCAAGTGGAGTGATCTAATTTTTATAGAAAAATTGTGTGTGTGTGCATGTGTGTATGTGTGTGTGTGTGCGTGCGTGTGTGTGAATAGAAGAAATGGCCTAAATGGTAATAGTGTAGCTACTCTCTGGGCAGTAGAATTATATAGAGTTTTAATCATATTTTTTTTATCTATATTTTTCTACAATACATTATATGTAATTTTTAAATTTTGTTTTTGGAGGAAGGGCCTCACTCCTATCACCGGGGCTGGAGTGCAGTGGTGTGATTTGGGCTCACTGCAGCCTCAACTTCCTGGGTTTAGGTGATCCTCCCACCTTGGCCTCCTGAGTAGCTGGAACTACAGGCATGCACCACCATACCTGGCTAATTTTTTAACCAGGGTTTTGCCCTGTAGAGACAGGCAGTGAATATGCTCTTGAAATCCTGGACTCAAGTGATCCACCCTCCTCAGCCTCCCAAAGTGCTGGGATTACAGGCATGAGCCACTGTGCCTGGCCATATTTAACTCTCATAATTAAAACAGTAACAAAAATAAAAGTAAGCAATTGCCATACCCCTGGGTAGCTCTCTTATCTATAGGATGAGGGGCCCACACTCCTTGGCATGGTCCCCAAGATCTGGTCCCTTCTATGATCCCGTCATTTCCCTTCCACTCCCAGCCACACACACACACACACAGATACACACATGGCTGCACACACTAGTATTATCGTGTTCCCTCCAACTCTCATGCGAAATGTGATCCCCAGTGTTGGAGGTGGGGCCTGGTGGGAGGTAACTGGGTCATGTGGGCGGATTCCTCATGAATGGCTTGAGGCTGTCCTCATGTTAATGAGTGAGTTCTCACTCTTGACTTCATGCAAGATCTTGTTAAAAAGAGTCAAAGAGTCGGGGACTTACCCATTTCTCTTGCTCCCTCTCACCACGTGACATGCTGGCTCCCCTTTGTCTTCTGCCATTACTGGAAGCTTCCTGAGGCCCTCACCAAAAGCAGATGCCAACACTGTGCTTTGAGTACAGCCTGCAGAAATGCAAGCCAAATAAACCTCTTTTCTTTGTAAGTTACCCAGTCTCACGTATTCCTTTATAGCAATGCATATCGACTAATACAGAAAACTGGTACTGAGGAGCATACCAATTTTGTAGGGAACCAATATTGAGTGTACAATACTGTAGTTCAGCAATATCAAAACTCCAGTTGACTCCTGAACAACAGGAATGTGAACTGCACAGGCCACTTATGAGTGGGTTTTCTTCTGCCTCTGCCATCCCTGAGAGGAGACAGCAAACCAACCACTCCTATTCCTCAACCTACTCAACGTGAAGATGATGAGGATGAAGACCTTGACTGTGATCCACTTCCACTTAATGAATTGTAAACATATTTTCCCTTCTGTAGGATTTTTCTTCTTTGAGACAAGGTCTTGTTCTGTTGCCCAGGCTGGAGTACAGTGATACAATCATAGCTCACTGCACTCTAGAACTCCTGGGCTCAAATGATCCTCCCACCTCAGTCTCCTGAGTAGCTGGGACTACAGGCATGCACCACTGTGCCCAGTTAATTAAAAAAAAATTTTTTTTTTTATAGAGACAGGGTTTCACTTTGTTGCCCAGGTTAGTGTCAAACTTCTGGCCTTAAGTGATGCTGTTACCTCAACTTCCTAAATTATTGGGATTACAGGTATGAGCCACCCACCCAGCTGTTTATGATTGTCTTAATAACTTTTTTCCTTTAGTTTACTTTACTGTAAGGTCACAATATTTAATACATGTACAAAATATGTGTTAATCAACTGTTAGGTTGACTAATAGCTTTCTGGTCAACAGTAGGCTATTAGTAAAGTTTTGGGGGACTCAAACGTTATACAGATTTAAGACTGTGCAGGGGTCAGTTCCCTTAACCCCCACATTGTTCAAGGGTCCACTGTACTTAGAGTTCCCCAACCCCAGCCCACTTTTCCAGGCCTCCGTGCTTTGCATATGCTGTTTGCTTTGCCTGGAACTCGCTTTCTTCTCTTGTCAGCTCAGTGAATATGTTCTTCAAAACTTTTCTCAGCGATCCATACAAAACAACATCGACAAATTGTAGTTCATTAAAATGTAACACTTTTGCTTTGCAAGATACACTTTAAGAAACTGAAAAGACAAGGAGAAAATATTTGCAAACCCCATATCCAACAAAGGATTTGTACCCAGTCTACAGAAAGAATCCACAAAACTCAACAGTCAGAAAACAACACATTTAAAGACTGGGGCCAGGCACGGTAGAATCCCAGCACTTTGGGAGGCTGAGGCAGGTGGATCACTTGAGGTCAGGAGTTCGAGAACAGTCTGGCTAACATGGTAAAACCATGTCTCTACTAAAAATACAAAAATTAGTCCGTAACAGTGGCAGGCACCTGTAGTCCCAGCTACTTGGGAGGCTGAGGCAGGAGAATCGCTTGAATCAGGGAGGCAGATGTTGTAGTAAGCTAAGATTGCGACTGCAGTCTAGCCTGGGCAACAGAGGGAGACCTTATCTCAAAAAGAAAAGAAAAGAAAAAAGCAACAAATTTAGAGATTGAGCAAAGTTTTGAATCGACGCTTCACCAAGGAAGATACACAAGCATGTAAAAAGATGCTCAGGCCAGATGTGGTGGCTCACACCTGTAATCCCAGCACTTTGGGAGGCTGAGGTAGGCAGATCTCTTGAGCCCGGGAGTTTGAGATCATCCTGGGCAACAAATCTAGACCCCATCTCTACCAAAAAAAAAAAAAAAACAGGTGTGGTGGCATGCACCTGTAGTTCTAGCTACTCAGGAGGCTGAGGCACAAGGATCACTTGAGCCCAAGAGGTCGAGGCTGCAAAGAGCTGTGACCACACCACTGTCTCCAGTCTGGGCAACAGAGCGAGACCCTGTCTCAAAACAAAAACAAACCAAACCCTGTTTAGGTGCTACTTGTCCTAGGAATCCTCCTTCATCCTCCTGATACTCTGAGTTACATGGGGAAAAGTATATTCAGACAGACAGGGGACCTGAGGATCTCCCTGAAGGATTCCCTGAGTTAGATGGTAATTGTCACGTAACCTCATGCAAGTGATTCAACCTCTCTCACCTCATGGGGAGAAAACCCAAGAGTCTCCACGTTCTATGTGGACTGATGGGTTCACCAAGAGATCATAAAAGCAATGGTCTGATAAAGTCATTATAGGGCTATAAAAGGTTGATAGCCTTTCCAACGAAATTCGGCAAAGTTACCAGCTTCTTCAGAACCCCAGCCAGTGCCGTATCAGGGTGCTTTCCAGGGTCATCCCTTATCATCGTCCATACGCTTCTCCTTCCTCAATCCCTGCAAACTGCTTGCTCTCAGTGTGCCATAAAACAGCAGACTTCCTCAATTAACCAATAGTGTCTGTGCCAGGCTGTGTCTCCAAGCTGCAAAAATGAAAGTCCCTCACACGGTTTCCTCCAGAGAGCAAGAGGTTATGATAAAATACTTTGGACAATAAGGAAGCTGGACCGCTTGGCAGGAATTGTGCAGCCTGGGGAGTTTGGGACCCTAAAGGCAGTTCTTTAGGGATTGGATTCTCTCCACCCTGCCTGGCTGTGGCGTCCTGGTCTGGAGCTCAACCCCTCGGTCCCTGCTCCTCCTGCAGCAACCTGCCCTGCACACCCCACTGCAGGCTGCTTCTGCGCGCCGCTGTGCTCCATCTGTCATCTCTCTGGGGTGCTTTTGGGTATCAGCCCTGCTATCAACCGCTCCTCCTCTGTCACCAGTTCAAACCCACAGAGCTGAGGGTCTACCAGGCTACCTCTGATGCCACTGACTGCCCCTGGTGACATGCCCACCCTTGTCCAGGCAACTGGAGGGGTCACATGATATACAGCAGGGAGACAGGCCCAGGAAACCCTTCAGAAGTAGTCCAGGCCAGGGCAGATGGACTAAAGAGGAGTTCTTCCAGATAGGAGGTAAGTATTCAAGACAAAACAATTGGTGGAATTAAAGACACAACCAGGACCTGGAGCAAAGTTGCAGTCACAAAGCTGCCTGTGTTTCTCGCATTTTCTCCACCTCTCTCAGCCCACTGCAGGTTTCAGTTTTCACTTCTGGCAAGACAGCGCAGATATTTCCCACATTCCCTTCTTCATTCACGTGCATGACATCATTTGGCAAGATAAACAGCAGCCCTGTGACATATGTCCCCATTGTCCCCATGTTACATACAAGGAAGCTGAGTCACACAAGGAGCCAAGAATCTTCCCAAAGTGGGCCTGGCTTATGGTGCCGCGGGCCTCTCATAAGAGGTTAGTGACGAACTCTGCTGAGCACTCCATAAACTAAGCACTCAGTGCTCACTGCAGCCTGGAGCCTCGGGTGAGCACCACTGCCGCCACCACTCCCACGTTCCAGCAATTTATTTTAATCCCCTCTTCTTTCATTCAGACCTTTCAAATGCCCCAAGTAACAAACTACATTGAAATTACCCAACAGACAGCTAATCTTATACTGGCCTAGAACAGGGGCAGTAAATACGGGTCATTGGTCATCTGCCCAGGGCAGATGTGGGTGACTACTTTTTCCCACTGAGCCTTTAAAACACAGAACTTTAACATCCATCTTGCTGCGAGGCTCTGAGCAGCCATTCCTTGTCTATGAAGGTTGGCATAATGGATAAAATTCGTTTGCCTTGGAATCTGGTTCACCCTTCTGTGGGGTTTGCGTGGGGACCTGCAGGTGATCTCAGATCATCACTAGTTAGATGCTGCCTTCTCCCCTGCCCATCCAAAGGCCTAATTAGGAGGCTCAGGTCTTCCTGACAGTAAGAGTGGTGCTTGAGGATGCAAATGCCTAGGAGGAGATCCCCTTCCGAAGCCTGTGACGATCCTCCCGGGGTTGCTCTGTGACTCCCTCACACTTGATGACCTGCTGCAGTTTCCTGCCATATATAAATCTCTCGTCTGGTTTCCCTGTCCTCCACCCTTTCCACTGCCTCACTTCTCAAGCTCTTTTCGAGTAGATAATTAGTGGAGGGGCATTTATGTAACATTGGATGAGAAACAGACTGGAAAAAGGAAACTCCCGTTTATTGCAGACCTGTAATGTGCCGCACCCTGTGCAGAAACTTCTATGCCTTTTCTCTTTCTCCTTCCATTTCACAGATGAAACTGAAACTGATGAGTAATAGAGCTTGTGCCACCCAGAATGCCCCCCCAGGGCCTTCCATAGGCTTAGGGGAATCCAGATCACCTGTGTGCTTAAGAGCCACTGAGAACAAAGGCATGGTCACGGGCAGGCTGCAGTTGCTTTGTCTCTACTTGATGCAGGTCCCCAGGAAAGCAGGCTCTCCCACCAAAATCAGAGCTCAGAGCTCAGGGTCAGACATCTACCCCCATATGTCCATCCATCCATTCATCCATCCACCCACCCACACATCCACCCATCCATCCATCCACTCATCCATCCATCCATCCATCCATTCACCCATCCATCCATCCACTCATCCATCCATCCATCCATCACTCATCCATCCATCCATCCATCCATCCACTCATCCATCCATCCATCCATCCATCTATCCACTCATCCATCCACCCATCCATCCATCCATCTACCCATCTATCCACCCATCCATCCATCCATCCACCCACCCATCCATCCATCCATCCACTCATTCATCCATTCATCCATCCACCCATCTATTTATCCATCCATCATTCCATCCATCCATCCATCCATCCATCCACCCATCCATCCATTCATCCATGCATCCATCCACCCACCCATCCATCCATCCATTCATCCAACCATCAACCCATCCATCCACCCATTCATCTATCCATTCATCCAACCATCCATCCATCAGCTTGCCACTCACTCATTTGTTGATGGTCCGTTGACTACTTCACATCCATGAGAAGCTGTATAATAAAAAAAGAAGGCCCATTACTGGTGTTGTCAAGGATGTGGACTGATTGGAGCCCTCTCACTATGCTGACAGTGATGTAAAATGGTGCAGCAGCCACCTCAGAAAATAGTCTGGCAGTTCCTCAAAAAAGCTGAACATAAAGGTTCCCTGTGACCCAACAATTCTACTCCAAGAGAATTGAAAGTATATGTTCACTCAAAAACCTGTCCTCAAATGTTTATATTTGAACAGCAATATTCACAATGACCAAAAAATAGAAACAACTCAAGTGCCCATCAATTGATGAATGGATACATAAAATGTGGTATATCCCTACAGTGGAACATTATTAAGCCACAAAAAAGAATAAAGAACATAAACATGCCACAACATGAATGAACCTTGAAAACGTTATGCTAAGTGAAATAAGCTAGACACAAAGGGCCAAATATTACATGATTCCATTTATATAAAACATCCAAATAGGCTCATCTATAGAGAAAAAAAGTCGATTTAGTGGTTTCCAAGAGTTGGGGTTAAGGAAGAAATGGGGAGCGACTGTTAATTGGTATGGGGTTTCTATTTGAGGTGATGAAAACGTTCTGGAATTAGAAAGCGGTGATGGTTGCATAACTTTGTGAATATACTAAAAAGCACTAAATTATACTCTTTAAAAGGGGGAATTTTATGGCACATGACTTTTATCTCAACAACACAAAGTCCGCTGAGCACCTACTGTGGGCCAGGCATGCTGCTGGTGCTGCAGAGATGTGTGAGATGTGACCTTGGCCTTGGGAAGCTTGTGTCTAGTAAAAGAGACAGACCAGTGAGCCCAGTTAAAACAGTGGGATCAGTGTCGAGGGGAGGGGAGCCCAAGGGATTTGGGGAATCCCAGGGGGCTTGAGGATGGAGGGTCAAGGGAACCCCTAGAGGTAACAATGCCACTAAGTGAAGTGGAGTCTGAAGGGGATTCAAGTCAGGGGAAGCGTAGGTCAGGGAGCTGTGGGGAAGGACATTCCAGCTACAGGGAACAGTGTGTGCAAAGGTACGGCTTGCTGGAGAGCTCCTGGAGTCGGGAGGAGCTCTGAAGTGCAGGCTAGACACAGGTGTTGGAAGCAGAAGTTCAAGGTTCTTTCTTCCAGTACGGGAGTTCCCTTGTAAGTCCTTAGGGAACGCCTGCACTGCTCAGTCCTTCCTCCAAGCCCCTGCCAGCATCACAAATCATTTCCTTGATTTTCCTGCCTCTTTCCCGGGAGCCGTCTCTGCCCTTTAAATGGTCGTTGTCTATGGGAGCTTGGTCTTGGGTGAGAGGGCTGCCGTCAGCCTCAGCCCAGCGGCGCCACTAAGATGCTCTTCCCAGATGCATCTGGAATCAAATGGACCTGAATCGTGGTTCTGCAGCTTTAACTGTGATTTTGGGAAAAATTCTTTAATCTCTCCAAGCCTCACTTTTGTCATCTGTAAAATAGGGTTGACACAGCTCACCTCACAGGGTGGTGGTGTGGAATGCATGCGATAACGCGTAAAAAGGCCCTGGTAGCCAGCTGGATGTTGTTCCTTGAGCGCCAGCATGTGCCAGGTGCTGGGAGAATAGCAGCAGGCAGAGCCAGCCAGCTCCCTGCAGCTGCTCTGATAAAGCTACAGCTATGCTCTGGCTCTGGCAAGACAGGCGCGTGCTCAAGCTGAACTGCAGGGCAGGCGCTGTGTACATCACCTCGCTACTCCTCCCCAAGGCTCGAGGAAGTGGGGACTCTGTGATCATTCACACTTTACAGATAAGCAAACTGAAACCAAGAGTAACCTCTCCAAGGCCCAAAGATGACTTCCGGTGGCAGGCCTGAGACTTGTCCCTGAGTCTGCCTGACAGTGGCCCCTGCTGCTATTAATAGCTTGGCCCTCACAGCCTCCCGCTCAGTTGCTGGAGAAATTACCCTTCCTCCCTTCCTCCCATTCTTCCTTCACCCACCAAGAGCCAGACCCCATCTCTGTTTCAAGAGTGAGCCTCTCTGCTTTGGTCAACTCTCCTAGCATTTTGATGCACTTGGCCTGTCCCCTTGGTTTCCACTCTGTTTTTAAGGAAGAAGCCTCTGTTCGCCAAATGCTCTGCCTCCAACAGGCTCTGGGAATCATCTTGCCGCCTCTACTGGCGGCAGAGGGGAGAGGGAAAGAGAGCCAGCTTGCCTGCCATCACTCACCACTGGATCCCCAGGGCCCAGCCTGGAAAACACAGGACGATGCTCAGGAAACCGGTGTAACATGAATGCAGAACGGGCAGGGACACTGGTGGCTGCCCTCTCTGTGCCTCCTGTAATGAAAATGGCCATGAGAAGTTCCTTTGGGAAAGGTGAATTACTGGCACAGTCGCATGTCTGAGGTAGTATTTCAAAAAGCAAGGATTCACTTTTTCTATTATAAAACTAACGAACAGGCATAGTGGCTCGTGTCTGTAATTCCAGCACTTTGGGAGGCTGAGGCGGGCGGATCATGAGGTCAGGAGTTCGAGACCAGCCTGGCCAACCTGGTGAAACACCGTCTCTACTGAAAATACAAAAATTAGCTGGGCATAGTGGCATGTGCCTGTAATCCCAGCTACTTAGGAGGCAGAGGCTGGAGAATCGCTTGAACCCAAGAGGTGGAGATTGCAGTGAGCAGAGATCACTCCATTGCACTCCAGCCTGGGTGACAGAGCAAGACTCTGTCTCAAAAAAATAAAATAAATAAATAAAACTAACATATGCCCAGATGGCAAATACAGAGAAGGGTTCTACCACTTTTTAATATTGTGCTATTTTTTTCCTCACATTTTCTTCTGTCTTTATTTTGCATGGTGGGGGTTATTATTTTTCTACTGATATCATGAACATTATTATCATAAAACTTTTTTTTTAAATTTTATTTTTTATTGCATTTTAGGTTTGGGGGTACATGTGAAGAACATGCAATATTGTTGCATAGGTACACACGTGGCAGTGTGATTTGTTGCCTGCCTCCCCTTCACCTGTATCTGGCATTTCTCCCCATGCTATCTCCCCCCAACTCCCCACCCCCCACAGTCCCTCCCCTATATCCCCCAACAGACCCCAGCATATAGTGCTCCCCTCCCTGTGTCCATGTGTTCTCATTGTTCAACACCCGCCTGTAAGTGAGAACATGTGGTGTTTGATTTTGTGTTCTTGTGTCAGTTTGCTGAGAATGATGGTTTCCAGGTTCATCCATGTCCCTACAAAGGACACAAATTCATCGTTTTTGATGGCTGCATAATATTCCATGGTGTATATGTGCCACATTTTCCCTGT
>CAUYQU010062601.1:0-46329 GCA_963574635.1 Cheracebus regulus | reverse complement strand
GCTTCCCCTTAGCAACATTTCCCTAGATTATAAATGATTTGAAAGAAAGAAAAATCCTGTCATATGTCAAGTCATATGAATACTAAGTTTCCTAGTGCTGGTCTAGAATGATCTGTCAGTAACAAACAGGTTTTCAAATTGGCTGGGAGAAAAGGAAAGCAATAGAAGAAGTGATGAGCAAGAGAAAAGGTAAGTAATGAAGATAAAAGGGAGAGAGAGAAGAAAATAGAGAAGGAAATGGAGGGAGGAATTAGGACAATAGGAATAACATTTACCTACTATAAATTAAACCCTTTTTTAGAGATCAAAAGCACATGCAGTAGCTCATGGGAGTGGCCTTTGGTACCCATCACCAGATCAGTGATGACTCCCTGGGCATAGGTTTCAACTCCTGAGAAGGGGGTGACAGTAACTGAAACTGATATGCAAAGATTAGAGATCCAAATTCTCATGATTCACCTTGTGTTTTCTGTGTGTGTATTTCAGCACCATCAGCCAACTCTCTAGGTAAGTGCTTTGTGGTATTCTTTTAATTTTACTGTCATCTGGTTTGCGAGTCCTGTTGTTTCTGTATTTTTTCTCTTTTAAGAAAGTTTTTTAAATTAAATATAAAAATAATTAACACTTGTATATCTACATCTTAGATGTGACAAATTGATAATATTCTTGTCATATTTCTCAAGTTATCATAGACTTATTTCACTCCCTTCTTCACAAAGTCTTATTAACATATTTTAAATATTTTAAGTCTATTTAAATATATTTATAGTCTCTACCTATCACTGAGCAAAATACAGTATCTTTTTTTTTAAATGTTTAATTTTACAAAAATGGCATCCGTCTGATAGTATCATTACAATTCACATTTTTCTCTCAAAATGTAATATTGAAATCCAGGATATACACTTTAACTATTGAATAATATTCCAATTTATGAATATACAATATTTTTCTATTATTTCTCCTATTGATGCATTCTCAATGTTTCCAACTTCTGCTATCACAAATAATGCTACAAAGAATGTCCTTAAGTAGACAGAAAAGAGTTTATCGAAGGTGCATACCCTAAAGTAGGATTAATGATGACATTGTATATGAACATTTGTATAATTTATGCATATTTTAAATTTTACTAGCTATTAATTAATCAAGCTCCGTGGTAGTTACATAGAAGCATACAAAAATATATAAAAGTTTCCCATTTCTCTGCATTAGTAACAATCCCAGATTTTGTCATATTTTTATATTATTGACACTTGAATACATGTACAATTTTTTAAATCTCCATTTCCCTGCTCACTCCTGAAATTGAGTATCTTCTCATAGGTTTACTAGCTAGTTAGGCTTCACCTTATATAAATTGCTTGTTCATTTACTTTACCCATTTATATATTAAATTATTGATCTGTAGGAATTCTTTATTATTATGAAAGATCAACTTTTATATGTTATGTTAAATATTTGCAATTATCTCCTCCAATTCTGTCTCTTAGCTTTAAATTTTTATGGTGTCTCTTGACTCTTAGAAGGCCTCCACTTACTCTCCCCCAACACCACACAATTATAATAAAACTTGTCAATCTTTTGTTTTCTTTTAGTTTCTGCTTTTTTGTTTGTTTTCTTGGTCTTATCTGGAGATCAAAAATATTATCTAATGCTTTCTCTTAACGGTTTTAAAGTTTCCCTTTCCACATATAGCCCTTTAATCCAAATGGGGTTTTGTAAATTGTTTTTTGGTTTTGGTGAGTAAGTTTAGAAATAATATAGGTGAGATCTAATTTTCCTCTCATCTGGAAAACCAACTAGATGGATTTCTTCTCATGTTGCTCCAACTAGATTTATTGACTTGTGCATTCTTTCTCCACTGATTTGTAATGCCATCTTCATTACGTATTTATTTTTTCCATGGATTTTGTTTTCTGTTCCAGTGATCTTTTGTCTTTTACTAAACCAATACTATATCGCTTTCACTACTAAAACTTTGTAACATTTATTATAAGAAATAGCACATTATCTTTGTTCTTTTTCAGAAATGTGTTAGCTATTCTTGGACCTTTTCTCTTACACAAGAATTTTATAATTTCTCAAAATCCCTAAGAGTCATATTTGACTCTTGAAACTTCACTGAAATTTCATTGAGTCTGTAATTAATTTATAAAATCAGTTCTTCCCATGCATTAACATAATTGCCTACTATTCGAATTTTCTCATACACCCTTCAATAATGTAATATAATTTTCTTCAGAAAGGTCTTGTATGTCTTTTGTTGGATTAATTCCTATACACATACTTGTTTTATCTTTCTGATGTGAACAGTGTTTTTATATGGATTTTACAAATAATTAGTGCTGGTATATGAGTTATATGTTGTATATCTGAGAGTAGATTTTATATCTAGCCACACTGCTGTGCTCTGTGAGTTCTAATAATTTTTAGATTCTCTTGAATTATACATGTAAAAAATCATGCCATCTGTAAAATCCGACAATCTTGAGTTTCCTTTTCCAATTTTTTACTTTTTTTGAGATGGAGTCTCACTCTGTCACCAGACTGGAGTGCAGTGTCGCGATCTCAGCTCACTGCAACATCTGCCTCCCGGGTTCAAGTGATTCTCCTGCCTCAGGCTCCTGAGTAGCTGGGACTACAGGCATGAGCCACCACACCCAGCTGATTTTTGCATTTTTAGTAGAGACGCGGTTTCACCATGTTGGACAGGATGGTCTCGATCTCTTGACCTCGTGATCCAAAAGTGCTGTGCTGGGATTACAGGCGTGAGCCACCACACCTGACCTCCTTTTCCAATTCCTGAAACCATTTTCTTGTCATAGCTTGGGCTATGTATATCTATGGCTAAAATTCCTTCTCTTTACTTTTGCTTTATTTTTGTTCCTTTTACTAGCTTGCTGTATGAAACTCTTAATTAATTTCCAGACGTTCTTATCTTCTTATTTTACTTTTATATGAGACACTTCATGAATTTGCATGCCATCTTTACACATGGGCCTAACTAATCTTCTCTGCACCATTTCAGTGTTAGTATATGTGCTGCCAAAGTCGGCACTCTTCTTTTCTAATAGAAGTACCTAAGTAACTTCTAAATGCTGCTGAAACTCATATACTCATGTCTTCATGACTGTTTTTTTACTTTAATTCTGCACTGTCTGATATTAGCATTGTTCTAATATCTTTGTTTTAATTAGTATTTGCCTATTATACATATTTTTCATCCTTTTATTTTGAACCTTAGGAGTTCGTTTTTGTCTTGTGTCTTTTTAAATGGCATATTGCTTGACTTTGTTGAGATTAACAATGTAAAACTTCCTGTTTCCTAATAGATGAATTTAGCTCATTTTATATTGTCAATTGTTATGTATTTATCTAAATTTTGCCAATTTATATTGTGTTTTCAACTTACAGTTCTATGCTTTGTTCTTTTATTTTTTAAATCTTCTTTCCCACCTTCTGCTGCTATATTAGATTTCCTTGTTTCTTTTGTTTTACTTACTGCTTTTCTAGATTTTGTTTTATTCATCCTTATATTTGTAACATGTGTACTATTTAATTTTTCTTTAAAAATTAAAGATAATCAGCATCTTCTTCCAAGACTAGATAATAACCTTTATTGACCGTCTTCCCTCCAAACTATTCTTTCTTGTTTATGGTATTCTTTTTAAAAATAAAATAATCATTTATTTTTCATGATTAACAATTACTTAGACTTACAACAATCAGCATTGTTTTTGCTTAACATTATTCGCTATATCCTACATCTTTTCTCTTTTATTTCTTGCCCAGATACAATCCTTTAGTGGTTCTTTAAACTCCGTATGTGTGTGAAAATTTTTCTAAGGTTTCATATGACTAAAAATAGCTCCACTTCACCCTCAGCCTTAAATGAAAACTTAGCTGAGTATAGAATTGAACATTATTTTTTCTCAGTAATTTGAGGATTTATTCCATTTTCTTGTTGTTTATTATTTATTATATTGTTGATAAGAATCTACTACTAGTTTTATGGTTCTTCCTACATAAATATATTTTCAAGATTTTATCTTTGTTTTTGTGCTGTGCATTTTAATTATAATGTTTATGAGTGTGAGATATACTTTTTATCAGTGTAAGATTATCCTGAGCAGGAAAAATGAAGTGAATCTCAGACCCAGAATAGAAACTCTTGAATGTTTCCATTTACTCTGAGTAGGATAAATGAAGTTAATCTCACACTCATAAACATTCAACAGTTTCCATTTGGTGGACTCAGTCTTTCTCTAAATACAAAAATTTAACTTTAATTGCTATGAATTTAGCCCATATTTATATCTAAATCTATCTACAAACTGTAGTCTCTACCTGCAAAATCACTTTGTATATAAAGATTTTCCGTCCATCTTTCAGATCTTGCAACTTCTCTTTTCTATTTCTTATCTGCATTGATTAAGTTAACCCCAGATCTTAAAGTCTCAGTGGTTTTACCTAATAGAATTTTATTTCTTACTTATGAGAAGTCCAAAACAGGAATTCCAGATTGGTGGATGGCCCTTCTCTCAGCAATGTCTTAGGCACTCAAATTCATCTTATGTAAAGTCTCCACCGTCTTCAAATAATGGCTCCTAAGTTCATCATGTTTGTCCTCCATAAGTGAACAGAAAGAAAAAAGCTTGAAGATCATAAGTAGATGATCTTCCAAGATCGTCCACTGGATGACTTTCATATCACTTCTAACAACAATAGATTGGCTAAAACTCAATTATATAGCCACACCTAACTACAAGGGAATCTGGGGGAAATAGTCTAACCATGTTGCATTAGTTTTCTATAGCTGTTCTAGCAAATTAGCACAAATTTCATGGCTTAAAACAACACAAATTTGTTACCTATCTGTTCCATAGGTTATAAATCTGTCACATATGTCTCACTGGACAACAATCAGGTTGTCAGCTAGACTGCATTCTTTCTGGAGGTTCTAGGAAAAAATCTGTTTCCTTGCTTTTTCAGCTTCTAGAGGCTGACCACATTCCTTGGTTCATCGCACCCTTCTTCTATATTCAAAGTGAACAAAAATAAATAAAGTCCTCGCATCTCATCATTCTGACTTTCTTCCATTGTAATATCTCTTTCTCTTACTCTCTTCTATCTCCCTCTTCCATTCTTAAAATTTTTTGTGATTATATTGGACCTACCCAGATATACCAAGATCATCACCCTACTTTAAGGTGAGCTGCTTAGCAACTTTATTGTATCTGCAACATTAATTCCCTTTTGCCATGTAACCTAACATATTAAACAGGAAGATCATCCCAGGTTCTTACAATGCATGACTGTGGCCTTGATTTCTGCTGGTGATCAGGTGTTTAAGACTCAGCCCCTGCAATAAGATATCATACGGATAGTGAA
This sequence comes from Cheracebus regulus, assembly GCA_963574635.1. Classification (NCBI taxonomy): domain Eukaryota; kingdom Metazoa; phylum Chordata; class Mammalia; order Primates; family Pitheciidae; genus Cheracebus; species Cheracebus regulus. The sequence goes on along the minus strand of CAUYQU010062601.1, from coordinate 40,935 downwards.
ACTTCTCATTCATTACCAAGCATATGGGTTCCTTCTTGATATACTGTTCTTGAATATATTACTTCTCTTTTTAGTTTCCCAGCGCAGCTCTACTTTAGTAAGCACCCTTTCACTACTTTGACTCTTTAGCTTCTAGTATTATTCAAGAACTTCCTGATTTGATCTCTTGCTATTCATCTCTATAGGACACAAGTGAGTTTTGGAAAGTGGAAACCCCTATTGAAGCAGTTAGGTGGTAATTGTTTGGTGTAACAAAAGATCTTTTCAAACAAAGGGAAAAAAGAAAGAAAATTAAGGTGAAAGAAAGGTTCAGAAGGAAAGAACAAAGCAGCAGAATCACCATGAAAGAAAACATATGAACAGAAAAATGTCCATAGATTGAGAAACTAGCAATCTCCAAAAATATTTTTCTCTTAATCACCGAAATTAAAAGATAGTTTGCATAGATCTTGTAGTCAAAAAAAGTACTGCAATCCATATGTAGATATCCAGCTTCACCACACTGCATTCCAGTTGATAACAGGAAATGAAATACGACTTATTTCTATCCTCTTTCCCACAACCTTTCTGCAATATAGTGTCTACGGCATCTAAGTTCTCCCCGGACAACCAGAACTCATTCTTGTTTCTATGTGTTTTATTTTAGCACTGTCTCAATCAAGTGTTGGTAAGTTCCTTTACTTTTCTTCAATTGTGCTGACATTTAGCCCCATTTAATCAAGAGTATACCTTCCTAAACTTCCCAGACTTCTTCACTGAAGCACAGCAGAAGCTTGAGCTTCACATTTCTCCAATTTCTTTGTTCTCCATAACTAGACATCTCAATAATCAGTCAAAAGTATAGAAAGTAAATGCAAGTTTCTAGTGGTTTATTATGATGATACGAAGAAAGCAATTTCCAAACCTGAAGTGCTGAAAAAAACAGAGTAAATAAAGAAGGATGAGAGCAAGAAGTTAGTAAGAAAAATAAAGATGAGAATGAAGATAATAAAGAATGAGAGATAAATTATATTAGCTGTGTCCTCAGAATTTGAAAGCTTTGCATGGCTGGCAGGAAAGGGTAGCCTTCCCTGAGGCACCCCCAAGGCAGGCTGGCAGCAGTGGAAGAGATGCCTAATTCCCTGTCTCCCTGAGCTGCAACTGACACTAAGGGTTTGGTTCCTTGTTCTGCTTCTTATCCCTGCTCTGCCCCTGCAAAAAAGAAAGAAATGGATAGTTTTTGAGCCAGACAACCACAGGAATTTTTTGTTTGCATTTCTTTTTAGGAAAGCAAAAAGAAAAATTCAAATTTCCAAATTCTAAATCTCTTTGGTGTGTCACAGAACTAAGGAACGTTCCCTAACTCTGCTGAGCTCTTGTCCTTCACCTTTTCCTTCCCTATCATTGAGCATTTTGTCTGAAATTAATGAGACCTTTGAAGAATGAGAAGTCCACTGATTAAAGAATAAAGAGATGATTAAAATGGCTTAGCTGGCAATCAGAGTTCCAACAAAACAGTAATAGCTTCATTAACTTAGAAATAGGAGGGAAGAAGAGAGGGGTTTGTGAAAGACCAGGGCATGGGAGTAGGGGACAAAGAGAAGGTTGTAATTAAAGAAAATCATGTTTCTTGACTATTTACAGATATTACATAGGAAGAAAAAATGAAGTTTAAAGATATTATTTAACTTGACCAAAGCTAGAAAAAAGAGTAAAACTGGGGTTCTAAAAACTGGCCTTTGGACTCCAAGTCCTGAGCTTGTCTAACTACTCCCAGGACATTATTAAATATATTTACTCTTCCAATCCAAAGTATTCTTTGGAAATAAAATATTTGTTCCAAGGAATTTAGAAAATCATGCATATGTTAAAAATATATTACTTCAATTTTTAAAATGTAATTTGAAAATCTTAAAATGTAAATTAGTATAAAATATCAGATTTATTATGCTAATCCAATACTGTGCCATAACCTTATCCCATGAATAAGACTATTTTGTTGTACATATAACTGTTAACAGGTGCCCTTAGAAAGCTGTCAAGCTCAATATTTTATTACTTTTATAATTAAAACATGTTTTATCTAGTTTTGCTTTGTTTTCATCTAACTCACAGAAAGGGTAAAATATTTTGGGGTTGAAACATGCTAAACAATAAACTTGAAACTTTAATTTCTCCAGCAAAATCTCCAGAGGACCCATGTGAGACAGGCTTCCCACAAAAACCCTCCAAAGGGGAAATTGTTTAGAGAGTTCCAACTGCTATGCCTAAGACAATATAGTATTTCACAGACAGCATAGATTCTAGTGAGGTAAGACAGAAAATGAACACACAAATACAATAATTTCCCCTTCTAGATAATTCCTACCATAATTACTAGATTATCATAGCATCATCACTAGACTTTCATAGTAAATACTATGGAGAAAACTAATTAAGATAATATGATAGAGTAAGACCAAGAAGTGAGGGCCTTTAGCTAGGAGATTCGAAGAAATTTCTCTGAGGAGATATTGGAACTGACATGAATGGTGAAAAGGTGGCAGCCACATGAGGATCTTAGGGAAGAGTATCCCAGGCAGAAAGAACACCAAGTTCCTGAGAGGGGAAGAAAGGTGGCATGTATGTGAGACTGCAGGAAGACTAGCTGTGAATGACGGCGGAGGAGTTTGAAAGGTAGGAGAGGCCAGATCATGAAAAGTCTTTTAGAATAAAACACAGAGAACAATTCTGAGCGCCACAATAAGCCATTGGAATGTTTTAATCAGGGAAGGGATAAAGTCACATTTATGCTTTAAAAAGGCAATGCTGGCTTCTGTTAAAGAATGAAATGGGAGAGAATGACCATCATATTTATTTATAATAGAAAGAAGGAGAGAGACACAGAGTTAAAGTCTCACATGTGCTTCAAAGACCACAGGGGTTTCTACTGGAGAGGACATTGTTTGGAAACAGCAGCAGGGAGCAAAATGACATTTACCTACATTCAGACATATATGTGGGTGTGGATTTTTTCTAAAAAACAGACATCACGGCCTCAACAACAGAGTGAGAACCTGTCTCTACACAAAATAAAACATTAGCCGACATGGTAGCACACACTTGTGGTCCCAGATACATGGAAGGCTGAGGTGGGAGGATGGCTTAAGCCCGAGAGATCAAGGCTACAGTGAATTGTGATTGCACCACTGCACTCCAGCCTGGGTGACAGACTGAGACCCTGTCTCAAAAAAAAAGACATCACTAAGAGAGCTGCAAGAGACATGGGTTTTTTTTAAATGTTATCATTTTTTAATTGACAGAATTATATATATTTATGGTATACAACATAATGTGTTGATATATGTATACATTGTAGAATGACTAAATCAAGCTATTAACATATCCATTTCCTCACATACTTTTTGTGGTGAAAACACTTAAAATCTACTCTCTTAGCCAACGTCAAGTATAACACATTATTAACTATTATTATCATGTTGTACAATAGCTCTCCTGAATGTATTCCTCCCATTTAACTGAAACTTTGGACCTTGGAGCAACATCTGAGATATAGTATTTGTTTTAAGTTTATTTCGAGACGGAATCTCACTCTGTTGCCAAGGCCGGAGTGCAGGACACAATCTCAGTTCACTGCAACTCCACCTCCCGGATTTAAGCGATTCTTGTGCCTCAGCCACCCAAAGAGCTGGGATTACAGGCATGCACCACAATGCCCAGCTAATTTTTGTATTTGTAGTAGAGTCAGGTTTTGCCATCTTACCCAGGCTGGTCTTGAACTTCTGGCCTCAAGTGATCTGTCTTCCCCGGTTTCCCAAAGTGCTGGGATTACAGACATGAGACACCACACCCAGCCTTGAGATACAGTATTTTAAAGGACAGTCAGGCATATTAAAGCAAGATGGTGAAGAAAACATTTGGAGAAGTTAAAGATATAGGAAAATTTGCCGATATGAATTCCAGATGGCATGGTGTGTTTTAGAGAGTAAGGAGAGGTGAAAGGAATGTCAGATGAGGAATTATAAAAAGCATTGACGATTACCTTCGGATGGTGAGTAAATTAAATGAGAATATGACACATTCTGGCATTATCTCAAAGGATGGTGAGTAATTAGTTATGTAAAGTATTTGACTGAAAGATGTATAAGGCCACCAGGAAGCTACTCATCCCTGAAGCTCAAGATGATGTGAGGTCCTACAGAATGGATGAGGCCTCTTGAGAGAGAATTCTCACAGGGCATTCACTGGACTGTAGTAACTTGGGGAAGAGCCTCTCAAACCAGGACCACAAAGATCTTGATCTTAGTATTTCTTTGAAAATCTTGAACTAGCATAGTGCCCAAGATAGAGGAGGCTATGGTTCACTACCCCTACATTTATAAACAGATAAGGACTGCAGTCTGAAATGGTGATATAATAATGTGTGTTGAGCATTATGCACCAAGCTCTGTCATAAACACTTTTTCTGCATAATAATCCTATGATGTAGATATTATTATAAATCCTATTTTCAAAATGAATAAACTTAGGCATAAAAAAAAAAACAGGCAGAGTAACACAGCTAGTAAGTAGAGGAATCAAGATGCAAACCCAAGTATTCTAGTCGACAGCCCTTCGTACTTAATGAGACCTAATCAAGGGTCCCCTTTCTAAAATGATTTCAGTGAGAATTATAACTTTATAAACCAATTAACTCAGACTGATGTGGATTTTTATTGTTATTCCTCAGTGCCAACTTCAGGAACCGTATTTCAGTTTATTTTCTATTTCTCAATTTAGGAAAGAGAAATGAGAGCAAACAGATAATAAGGGAGTGCATAGGGAAGCTAAGGAAAGTTTAATCAAGACTAGGGTCCTCCACCTCCTCAAAGCATGTAGAGGAAAAAGAAAAAAAAAGATTAAGGGCCAAGCATGGTGGCTTACACCTATAATCCCAGCACTTTGGGAGGCAGATGTAGGAGGATCCTTGGGGCCAGGGACTCAGGACCAGCCTGGACAACATAGCAAGACTCTGTCTCTGCGAAAAAATGAAAAGAATTAGTAGGGCAAGGTGGCATGCCTGTAGTCCTAGCTACACAGGAGGCTGAGTTGGGAGGATCACTTGAGCCCGTAGGGAGAGGTTACAGTGAGCTATGACAGAACCACTGAACGTCAACCTGGGCAACAGAGTGAAACCCTATCCCCAAGAAAAAGAATACAATCTTCCAAGTTCCCTTAAGAGTTTCAACCTTTAAAAAGGCTGAGAAGAAAAGGAAAAGGGAATCACCTTCTCTGCTCATCCTCAGTCCTACATGTCATTCTGGGCCTTGGCCACACCACCAAAGTACAAGATACCTAAACAATCCATGAGAAAATCACACAGCTGGCATAGAGGCTTTGATGCTCCCTGGGGAGAGTAGTGTAAGGGATTATTTTTCTGATCTTCTCTTCAAAGGGGGATTAACGCTGATGCTTTTAAGCAGTTGACGAGCATTTAGAGATGTGGCTATTTAGCACAACTCACAAGGGAATTGAGCAAGTTCTTGGTTGTTTCAGTACCATAAACCCTTGTTGTCTAGGGACCTCATCCTCCTTATTTGCCTCTTTGTAGGCAAGCCCTACTTCTAGAATGTCAGGCTTTTTGCTTCTCCCACCAAAACTTATCCTAAGGCTGAAAGGCCCAAGAACACAGGACTTTAGTTTGTGAATGAATTTAGCCTCATTGAGTCATACAAGTTGAGCAGAAGAGAAATTATTAAACGCTGTCATAGATATCTTAAATACAGTTCCAAAAGATGGTGAGAATTATCAAACTTTGCATAGTAATTTAACAACTAATGTAAGGCAAATTAGACTAATGCCCAGTCTTTCTCCACTGAATGTAGTGAGAGTTCATTTGATGGTAGCTTGTACAATTTACTATCAAAGTTAGTATTATTAAAACTTCTACAAGTCTTGCCCTAGAATTTAGATCATTTTACAAGAGAAACATTTTAGACATGAGCAAAAAGAACAGAAAAAAATGCTAGGGAAGGAAGATGGTCAGTACGTTAATTAAAAAAAGCATTTTAAAGGAATATTCCAAAAAGAGAAAATTGTAAATAATATGAAGGAAAATGTGCTGAACTTAAAATCAAAAATTAAAGGCTAAAACTGCCTTTATTTTTTTCATACTCAGGCACTGCCGTTCCCTTTCTTGATGTCGGTTTTCTTTTCTTATAAAATTAGAATGTTTCTAACATTGCCTTTCTTTGGCTCTTGAGGCTATCACATTATGGAAAGAAGATTCCAAACTGAAAATGTGAAAGGAACAGGGAGGGAGAAATTGAAAAGACAGGAGAAAGGTGGTGAATGAAACAGAATATTGGAAATATAGTTAACCCAAATATCCCCCTGAAGCTTTCACTCCTGGATAGTGTCTAAGGGGGAAAAGACATGGGACCACCTGCAAGTGTGGCAACTTTATGGGCCTACCTACAGGGGAATGGAAAGTCTAATAACCTGAGGGAGGACATAATTTCTGGGAAGACTCTTGGGAAATTGATGAATTATTGAAACTATTAACTCTAGAGTGACTTGAATAATTGTTATTGTTCTTTAGATCTACCTCAAGGATCCATGAGTAAGTTTTTCTTCTTGTTTCAAAATCTGGTGTTGTTGGGCTCCTACGCTAGGCAGAGGACTTCTCCCTGTCTTAACTATTGCCTGTTCCCTGCTATGTCAGGATGACAGGGCTTAAGACTCATAATTCTCCACCTTGCCCTTCATTATCCACCTTAACAGGATCATGCCCACTTTCATCACCTTTCCCTCTCTCTAAGACAATGAGACCCCCTCACCTTGCTTAACCAAATTCTTTCATTCTTGCCTTTGACCCCCTCCTCTCACCCCTTATTTATTCTGAAGTCATTGCTTCTCTCTCCTATATCTTTAAATATTTTCCTTCCTTTAACTGCCTCTCTGTAAGGTATAGAACAGGTTTGATTTTCTTCCATCTCAAACAGATCCTCCCTTGACTACGTGCCTCCCTAATCACAGCCTACCTTCAAGGGAGGAATTACGCTGTTCACGCTGACTGTGGGCTTGGGGAAAAGTTATTGCTCACTTCTTACCTAAACTATACACTATTTCTCCATGAATTTAGAGTAACATAATAAAACCTACTAAAAATCATTTTCTCTTTTTTTTTTTTTTTTTTTTTTTTTGAGACGGAGTCTTGCTCTGTCATCCACGCTGGAGTGCAGTGGCACGATCTCAGCTCACTGCAACCCCCGCCTCCCGGGTTCAAGCGATTCTCCTGCCTCAGCCTCCTGAGTAGCTGGGACTGCAGGTGCCCACCACCATGACCTGCTAATTTTTGTATTTGTGTGTGTTTTTTTTTTATAGTAGAGATGGGGTTTCACCATACTGGCCAGGCTAGTCTCAAACTCCTGACCTTGTGATCTGCCCACCTCGGCCTCCCAAAGTGCTGGGATTACAGGCATGAGCCATCACGCCCGGCCTAAAAATTACTTTCAAAATAAATTTACTTGTTAATTAAAAAGTATTTTCAATTTACAGAGAACTATTGCCTAGCAGTTAAGCGTGCAGACTCTAGAGCCAGGCTAACTGGAGTGGTATTCCAGCTCCCTACTTACTGTTTGTTTGAACATAGGCAAGTTATTTAATCTCTCACCAAAATTTCAAGTCAGTTACATAATTAATTTCAACAACCAGTTGAAAATTAATTAAAAGAACAGAGCCGTGCGCGGTAGCTCATGCCTGTAATCCCAACAATTTGGGAGGCTGAAGTGGGTGGATCACCTGAGGTCGTGAGGTCGGGAGTTTGAGACCAGCCTGACCAACATGGAGAAACCCCGTCTTTACTAAAATATATATATATATATAATCAACTGGGCGTGGTGGCACATGCTTGTAATCCCAGCTACTCGGGAGGCTGAGGCAGGAGAATCACTTGAACCTGGGAGGTGGAGGTTGCGGTTAGCCGAGATTGCACAATTGCACTCCAGCCTGGGCAACAAGGGCAAAACTCTGACTTAAAAAAAAGAAAAAAACAGAGACGAGGCCAGGCATGGTGGCTCCTGCCTGTAATCACAGCACTTTGGAAGGCCGAGGCAGGCGGATCACCTGAGGTCGGGAGTTTCAGACAAACCTGGCTAACACGGTGAAACTTTGTCTCTACTAAAAATACAAAATTAGCTGGGTGTGGAGGCTCGAGCCTGTAATCCCAGCTACTCGGAAAGCTGAGGCAGGAGAATGGCTTGAACCTGGGAGGCGGAGGTTGCAGTGAGCCGGGATCGCACCACTGCACTCCAGCCTGGGCGACAGAATGAGACTCCATCTCAAAAATACAGAACAGAAAAGTGAGGGAAGCCGGAAAAAATGGAGAAGGGAAGAAAATCAAAGAGGTAAAGTTTAAACCTTCTGGAACTGATTTCAACTGATTGTCCAAAAAAAAAAAAAAAGAGCACATTTTCTAAATGAAGGGAAGATTGTGACAGGAATGAGGAGCAGAGAAGTGAGGAACTCAACACAAAATCCAAAACAGATAACCCTGGCTGGACAGGGTTTTTTTCTGAGCTGTGTGCTTTTCCTACAAAATTTTTCATATTGACTATTAGGTTTAGGGTTACATTTCCTACTAGCAAAGTTGTTTCTTGTTCAAAGATGGAATTAAATATATCTTAAATATATCATATTTCATTATTTTTTCTAAAAGGCATCAACACATCCAGATGCTTCACAATCTGAACAAGTTTATTACTCACAAGTTTTAATTAAATGTGATCCAACCAACACGTGTCCTTAAAATAAAGAAAGGGATTCACTTGCCCTACCCCAACTCAGGCCACAGCCCATATGATGCTGACCTCAAACTGCACCGCTGTTGAGGTATAGATGGAGCGCACTTAACTCGTCTCTTCCTATCTGAAAATAGAGGTCCCACATTAGCCCAGTGCCACCTGTCGATGTGTTTTGATTGGCCAGCACAGCATTATTTTAAATTTCGAATTGAATGTTTCTGGGTAGGGCATGGATTTTTCACCATCTCTATCCCTTAAAACTAGCAGATTCACAATCATGAGACCTGCTAGGCCCCTTCATGACAATAAGTGTGTGATTCCCACAAAGATAATCAGGAATTCTGTCTGGTATGGAAAATGTGGTACTCGCTAAAAGAACGAACTCTGACGTTCCCATTAAGAGGAATATCCACAGAGACAGTGTCCTTAATCCAAAACACACAATATTCAGTATTTTGGCAGGATATATATATATATATATCTACCTGAAGGATCCATGGGTAAGTTTTTTTAACTTTGACAGTAAACTGTACAAGCTACCGTAGAATGAACTCTCACTATATTCAGTGGAGAAAGACTGGGCATTAGTCTTATTTGTCTTACATTAATTGTTAAATGACTATGCAAAGTTTAATAATTCTCACCATCTTTTGGAACTGCATTTAACTAAACTTACTCATGGATCCTTGAGGTAAATATATATATATACGTATATATATATGTATGTGTGTGTATATATATATATACACATATATACACACACACAGAGAGAGAGAGAGAGAGAGAGAGAGTGTGTTTTTATCTGCTTCTTTACTCTGTAAGACAACAAGTAAATGCCTTTCACTGTCCTGCTTATTTGTCTTCAGCTGGGAAAGGCCACAGAATACTCAGTTCAAGAATTTCCTTTCTTGGCCCAGTACGGTGGCTCACGCCTGTAATCCCAGCTCTTTGGGAGTCCAAGGCAGGCGAATCACTTGAAGTCAGGAGTTTGAGACCAGCCTGGCCAACATGGCAAAACCCTGTCTCTAGTAAAAATACAAAAATTAGCTGGGTATGGTGGCGCATGCCTGTAATCCCAGCTACTTGGGGGGCTGGGGCACAAGATTGACTTGAACTCAGGAGGTTAAGTTGCAGTGAGCCAAGATTGTGCCACTGCACTCCAGCCTGGGTGACAGAGAGAGATTCTGTCTAAAAAGAAAAGAATGCCCTTTCTCCTCATTATTGCATATTACTTTAGGTCAGGAATGGAATATATATATGACCTGTGTTTCATTTCTGCTCACGCTTTTGTCTATGGCAGACAACAGTAATTGATCATGGTTCTCTTTCCTGCTCAGTCCGCATGTATCCTAAAATTCTTTTCATCTCCAGATAGTCATTACCAATTGGTCAAAATTAAATATTCATAATTCAAATACACTTGTCATTCCTAATATAGATTAATATCATAAATCTTAAAAAAATCTTCAGTATATGAAAGCTGTCCTTTTAAAATTATCTTTATTTGGTGGTGAGAGTGGTTTCACCTTCTTGAGAAACTGACAATTCAGTGACTGATAGCCTAAAATGCCTCATAGAAAAACTGACATCTCTTCCCAAATGCTGAGAGTAGATCCTGTCATTTCTGGGGAAAGCTACTATTTCCCTCCCCAAAACAGCAAAGTAACAAATAATTGAAAAACAATTATATACAAAGAAGTAAACAAATTATTCAATTATTTTAAGAGAAAAATAACTGCAAAATTTTCAACATCTTAAATTTGATTAGTTATTTCTCAAGACAGAAGCAACAGAGATTAAAAGGACATAATTAAATACTAAAGTACACAAGAAAATAGGGTTATTTTAAAGACTAAAATAACAGATTAATAAATAAAATCAATTAAGTGCACATTATAGTGCTCTGTTGTCAAGACTCAGAACTTACCAAATGACCGTCAGAAATAAGAGGAAAAATTAAAGCAGAAAAAAGCAAAATAAAGTAGCTTACTACTTTGCCGAAGTATTTCATTCATTTATAGTTACTGAATATTTCTTTCCATAATATTTCTAATACAACTTTTCAGCTTTCCCTTCTGTTTTTACTCCTGATTTTTCACTGCAACTTCACGATATAAGTAAGACAGGATACAACTTCTATTTTAGCGATGAGAAAATTAATATTCAAAACATTTAGTGACTTGCTCAAAATCACAGAGCTAGAGAATAGCAAAACTGGGTCTCAGGTCTTTAACTTTTGACTGTTTGTATCACACTTGGGGAGGGGAAGGAGGAAATGGGATTGTCTATCTCCATGCCCTCTGAAGGTCTAAATCTAAGTAATGTTATACTTTTCCATTTTTATTATAGGTAGTATTCAATGTGTAAAAGCAACTGAAGAACCTCTGTGTAAGTTTGCCATATTTACAACTCAGTCTATTTTTTACTAACACATAATAATTATACAAATTTATGGGATACATGTGATATTTTGATACATGCATACCACGTGTGATGATTTTTATCTTCTACAATGTGCCTGCTACCAGAGGAATGGAGCGGGTGGCAGGGAGAAGGCACACAAAGATGGAGGAAAGGAGAAACCCTTGCAATTTTACTGTTCTCTCTGTCTTTTACCAGTGTGAGGAATGTGAGGCTGATTTCAACATCCTCTAAGTGGCTGATTACTTTTTGCATTTAGCAAAGTGGAAACTCTGATAATACAAACTAGAATAATTAATGAAAACATGAAAAAGATTCTGGGGCCGGGGAAAGTTGTCTATAACTTTTAGAAGAATTTGAGCTGGAAGATAGTAAAAATTAAGACTAAGAAAAATGACTGCAGAGAGTATGATTTTAACAGTCTCCTAAGGAACAAAGGAAAATGCCTACCATCCTTTTTGCTGCCTTTCCATGTAAATCAAACATGTAGTAAATGCTTACTCTGAAACTCCCTGAGATAAACATCTTGAGTTGTACTCTCTCCAGACTCACCATTTTTGTTTGTAGTTTAGCCAGAACTGCAGGACCTATTAGTAAGTTCTTTCTCTGCCCTTTAATTATCATGTGCTTTGCTTTACTACACTGTTAGGCTATGTAAGACATTCATATTCCTAGATTTTTTTATTTCCTTCACAAATTGTCTATTCTTTTCCCCTTCTTTACTCCCTATTCTTATCTTAATAAACTGAGGTGCCTCTGTAAGAAAGTACTATTATCTTTAACTTTTCCAAAATCTTAAGATTCAATAACAAAGGGAAGAGAGATAAGAGCAAAAAAATGGTCAAGCGAAAAGAAGAAAGATTCCCCTGTGAGAAAACCCAGTAACACTCAAAGAAAGAGACTTGATGGTGGCCATTCCACTTAACACCCACCAAGAAAACTTCAGTGATATGCAGTGAGCCCCAGCTCACTCACCATGGATCCTCAGAGTCACTGATGTTTGTGTGGGATGTATATGCCCTGCTATGAACAAAGAATAAATCTGAAAGAAGTATCCAGATAAAATTTTAAATGAAATTATAGCATACTTCTCTGGAAGAAGCAATGGTTGGGAATGGAGAATAAAGGATACGTGAGAGAAAGTTGATTTAGAAAGGAAAAAAAATGATAAATGGAAACAATGACTTTTATTTGAGCTGAGATTTTACCAGCCCTTTATGGCCTTGATGCTTAAAGCAAGTCCAAGGACCTGCATCAGCATCACCTTGGAGTTTTAGAGATGCAGGATCTCAGCCTATTGGCCACCCTTGACCTACTAAATCAGACTTTGCATTTTAACAAGATCCCCAGGTGATCTGTGTGCATATCAAAGTTTAAGAACCATTGCTCTACAGGATTTTAATTCTCTGCCCTAAGAAAGGAAATAAAAAGATGAGTACAGTTGGTCCAAGTTTAACCAGTTTTCCCATCCCTGCAGATTACCCACACCAAGTGTTACCTTAAAGCCAAAGACAAGGAAGATGAAACTCATCAGGGTTTAATTCACTTCTTAACACATTGCCATCCTTCCTTTTTGGGGATGCTCATAGCTTGAGCCCTGGAGGCAGGACTAACTCTGAAGGGAAGAGAAAAAAAATGATTTGAGAATTAAAGCTCACAGCATATCACACCCTGTGTCTACGCCTCTTGGAGTATTTATACAAATGAAACATTATTAAAATAATGAAGTCAAACTTTGAGAGCAGATACTGGGTAGGTATCATAAAAGTGCATATTAGGCCAGGCACCGTGACTTATATATGTAATCCCAACACTTGGAGAGGCCAAGGTGAGAGGATCGCTTATAGTCTATGCAGTATAGAGAGGTGTGGGGTGTGTGTGGTGTGTGTGTGTGTGTGTGTGTATGTGGGTGTGTGTGTGTGTGGTCATAAAGAAGATGACTGTTACTGCATTATTAACAAGTGTGTGGGTCTAGTATCTCAATTCTTTTGCCCACTACTCATACCTATAAATGTCTTAAGTCTACCTAGCAATTTCTATTTCCTTTTATATTAATATATGGCAGGCCAAGTTACTCTGTTGAATAGGGGCCAAAATCACTACAGAGACAGGAATTCCCACTGTCTCCTTCAGAAGATGAGGCTATAGATTCTAGCTAAGCAAGTTTAAATTAGCCAGCTGGAAGACAGGCAATGGCCTGTGTAATCTTTGAAACAGAAGCAGGACACCTGCCAGGAAAGGGAAAGGAATCTGCCTGGCTAAACGTGCATCCTACAGCTTCAGGTGGCAGATCCCAGCAGTAACGGGGTCCTCCCAGGTGAAGAAGGAAGCATTATAAACTTTACTTTTCCCTTCACTGAAGAGGAAATTTTGCTCCTGGTGTCTGCATTTGTGATGTTTTCCCAGAAAGAATTTTAATGCAAACAGTACTTTCTCATGAGTTCTCGTTTGTTTTTCCCATATTTTAGCTGGAACTACTGGACCTATAAGTGGCTCCTTTTCTGTTTCCTCTGACGTTCTTTGGCCTCCTGTGTGATATGGGGTCCTCTCCACATCCTAACTGTTGCCATTTCCACCCCTGCAGGATTTCTCACTCAGACTTCTTAATTGTATTCAAATCTTCTGACACCTTCTGATGCCCAAGACATCAGACACAATGTCCTGAATTATCACTGAGTTTAGAACAAGGGAAAGTGAAATAATTCATACTTAAAATTTTATTTTATTTTTATTATTTATATTTATTATTTTTTAATTACTTAAATTTCTCATTTAAGATGGATACTGAATGATTTAATCTGGTAGGAGGGTTATGGGGCTGCCAGGCTAAGATTATCTGCAGTCCCACAGTAGTTCTTTTCCCTGTGGTTGATTTGCATCATAGTTTCTTTAGAAACAATACTGGTAAAATGAAAATTCTGTTAATGTCAAACCACACTTTCATCCTTTTTGTATTTCAGCGCAATTCACAGCCCCTATTCATAAGTATCCAATTTGTTTTTCCACTCTGGTCCCTTTGATGTCTGACCTGCAAGATCCTGGGGCCTGATCTGCCCTGCATTTTTTTTAAATAATTTGAACTTTTATTTTAGATTCAGAGGGTACATGTGCAGGTTTGCTAATGGGTATATTGCCTGACGCTGAGGTTTAGGGGTGACATGCTTTCTTAACACTGTCTTTCTCAACTCCTCTAGCATTCCTATTACATAGTTTGCAAAGAGGCCATGCATGAAGTATTAAGAAATCTCACAGGTTAATGTTTAAAAATATAAACCAAAACAGCCCTCTTAGTAATTGTCATAATTATCCATCAGCAAGGGAATGTACGCTTTTCAAATAAACCATTTCTCTAAGGAAATTGAGGGCAAGGGGCAAGAAAATGTAAGAAGAAAAATAGAAGCATAACTATAGATTAATATGGAGTGAGTCTTTCCCAACCCTCTAAAGAGTTTCAGCCCTCACTGAAAGCAGGAGGAGGCCTCTTTTCCTGTAGGTTCCTTATGTTGTGCATCAGGGAGCCTGTCTGAGGCTCGCCATACATGCAACTCTTGATCTTCCCAGAGTTTCTATTTATGATACTCCTTAGAGCAAGTGTTGGGAAATGGGGATTTCCTTCACAGTGGTGAAGCATACTGATGTCTTTTTCTTTCTTTCTCTCTCTCTCTCTCTCTCTCTCTCTCACACACACACACACAGCTAGAGCTACAGGACTTATCAGTAAGTTTGCCGTCTGACTATCCAGTGAGCATTTTTCTTTCCTTCAGTATCTTAGGGATCACTACCTGGTTTTCATGTTGGGATTTCAAGGGTTTGGAGTTCACATTTTCTTCAACCTCTTATTTTTTTTCTACCTAGCATTTCAGTAAGTCATGAATAACTGTGAATGTACACATCACCAATAAACACAAACTACAAAGTGGAGGATGAACTCTTGTAGATTTCCAATGGCTTCTCAGCATCACACAAGGGATGTTTAGATGAGGAGGCCCTGTTAGGTACTAGTTTGCCATGGCAAGAAAGTCACCATTTCTGCTACTCAACTGCAGCTGAACTTGAGATTAGTGATGTAGATTCCTACTGGGGAAAGTATATAAATAAAAAGTATATTTTAAAAAATACATATAGCTACTGATTTCTCTCTCTCTCTCTCTATTTTTTTTTTTTTTTTAGAGCTCTCTCACAAAACCATTGGTAAGTCATCTGATTCTCAATTATAAAGCCTGTGGTACTTTACAATACTTAGAACATTAATCTATTTTTATTTCAATGATTCATGCCCAAGGACTCAAGGATCAGGTGTTTCTGCTGCCTCATAATCCCACCCAGTATTCCTTCACATTGAACTCATCCAGGTTCTGCAATAAAAAGATATTAACTATGAAGCTGAAATGCAAAGTGAAAAAATATCCCCCTAGAGATGGTCCTTCCTAAGCTGTTTCCACTTCAGCATATAATCTAGCTCTGTAGAGCCAATACTTAATAAAGACTTAGAACTCAGCACCTCAACTTCCTGCTTTGCTTTCCATGCAAATAATTTTTCCATTATTAGATTATCTTCACTTTGTAAAATGATGCAAATTTTAAGTTTCCTTTCCTTTCTAATTTCCCTGAAAAGTTCTCTCCAGAGTTAGGCTCTATTTTCAGCAACCTTTAGCAACCTAGTCACATTCTTTGAGTGATCCCTATAATGTCTTACTAAGCTTTTTCTAATGCTCGTGTACATTTCATTGTTGCATCTGAACAACGTTCAAATGGCAACAGCTAAGGCAGTTATTAGCCCCAAATTTAGAGATAAGGAAACTGAGGGTCAGGAGTCATTTCTCAAAAAAAATAAGAGGATAGGTTAGTTAATACAATTAAGACTGAAGTTTTACTAACTCTTCATTCTTTCCACTATCATTTTTGGGTGTTATAACAGGTTATTAACAATGAATAAAATGAACTTCTAATGTTGAGATTAAAGGATAGTAAAGGCCTAGGGGAGATGAAGTGAGAGAATGAGTAACACAAACAGTAACAGATAAAGAATGAAGGCCGGGCGCAGTGGCTCACACCTGTAATCCCAGCACTTTGGGAGGCTGAGGCTGGTGGATCACGAGGTCAAGAGATCAAGACCATCCTGGTCAACATGGTGAAACCCCGTCTCTACTAAAAATACAAAAATTTGCTGGTCATGGTGGCGGACACCTGCAGCCCCAGCTACTCGGGAGGCTGAGGCAGGAGAATCGCTTGAACCCAGGAGGCGGAGGTTGTGGTGAGCCGAGATCGCACCATTGCACTCAAGCCTGGGTAATAAGAGTGAAACTCCATCTCAGAAAAAAAAATAATAATAATGAAGATGTAGGTTAAAGAGAGATAAACAGAGTAAAATTTAAAAAGAAAAATAGTAGAAAGAAAACAACGGAAGGAGAAAGTAAGTAATTGGCACATAAGAGAGTAAAGAAGAGAAATAAACATAAAGTTGAGAAAGAGAACAAAACTAAAGGTACAAGAGGTGACAAATTAAAACTGGAAAGGGAGGAAGAAAATATGGAAAAACTGAAGAAATAAATTTTGAAGTGATTGCCTATTCGAGGATTTAGTAACTTATGTCAAGAGGGCAAGTATCCTAAGAGTTCTACCTCAGAATCAAAGACACATATTTGTAGATACAGGCAAAGCAAAATTAAGTTAGCATAATATCTAAATATGTAACTTGTCTACTGCTCATAACCAAGGGTATCCAGAGCTGGAAAGCCACCTTCCAGATGTTCTATACAGAAAAAAATTCAGAGTTAAAAGTTTGGGGATTATTGGTCAGAACTTGGATATTTCTCATCCTGAGGGACATTGAAGTGAAGCACTGTTAACTGCAATGCTCACTGGGTGAGGATGTGGTCTTTTTAGATTCAACTAACCATGCAGACTTACAAGATTACCGTAGCTCTCATCTGGCACCAGTCTACTCAGTAGGACCTAAGGCAGGAAGCACAGCTTGCCAGCAAGGGTATTATCAGCTATCCCTCTGTTGTGGGAGTAGTACTTGCCATGATCTATGCAGGTGTCCACAAGGCCACCTAGGACCTACTCTGTTTGGCCTCCTGTCAGTTGAGAGCTGACCTGGCTTAGAAACCCCACAGGTCCACCAGGAACTAAAATCTCCCATAAGAACCCCATATACATTACCTGCAGAGAGCTCATAAAAAATATGACCAAATACCTGGGTCACTACACTCAGGGAATCCCAAAGCTATAGCTTCTCAACACATATTTACAATTCTCTCAGTTCAGATGCAGTTTAACATCAAGCATCATTCTTATGTAAGCAGTATTGCTAAATAACATAACAGGCTTTTGATATTCATCAGGTCACTAGGGGATCAGAGCTCAAAAATCAACTAAAGGTCAAATTCTCATTAAAAACTGAAGGTTTTGGCCAGGCATGGGCTCACACCTATAATCCCTGCACTTTGGGAGGCTAAGGCAAGAGGACCACTTGAGACCAGGAGTTTAAGACCAGCCTGAGCAACATAGCAAGACCCCATCTCTACAAAAAAAAAAAAAAATTAATTAGCCAGGCATAGTGGCATGCAGATATAGTCTTAGCTACTCCGAAGACAGGTGGGAGGATCACTTGAGCCCAGGAGGTCGAGACTGTAGTGAGCCATGATCATACCACAGCACTCCAGCCTGTGTGACAGAGCAACATCTTGTCTCAAAAAAAAAAAAAAAAAGAAAAGAAAAGAAAAGGTTTTGTTGACTCTTTGCTCACAGACTCTAAAGCTAATTAAAAGCAGGAGTCACTGTTCTATCACTCTCCACTAAGCTGGAAGCTGTGAGAAGAGGAAACTGGATTCTTACCTCCTATTCTAATATCTACCTCTGGAACACACTAGTTGATCAGAAATAAAGATATTAGTGAAAGAACAGTCCCTTGAGAAAGAAATATTTTCTACTGTTACTGACAGAAAGGGTTTCACCTTTCCCTACTGTAAGTAATATTAATACCTAATAACAAAGTTTCACCTTTCCCTAGTATCCCTTAGGTTGGCAAGGATCCTATAAAAACCTTCACCTTGGGCTGAAATATTGCAGTAAATACTAAATATCCTTTTTCCTGTTTTTTATAGTTAACATCGTTGGATTAATTCTCCCTAATGATCTCGTAACTGATATCACTTCCTCTCCCCTGCTCTACCTCTCAAAGCCTCACTTCTAGGATAAAATTAGTGAAAAATATATTCTCCAGTCAAATAACCATACTAATATGCCAATTTGAATTTCTTTTTAGTGCGAACTCCAGGACCTATTGGTAAGTTGCCTGTGTATATAAACTTATCTCTGTTGCTTCTTACTATGTCTGAAGGAGACTGGCTCCAACTCTTTAAGTGTCTAGGTTAAAGAAACTGAAAATCATATTTCTCAGATTTTCATTCCCGGTATCCTAACTGTTAGGTTTTGGAGGGAAGACACAGGTTACAGAAAGACACAGAGAGAGTGGTGGCTCTACAGCAAATGCAGACTTTATGTCCAGCATAAGACCTACAGAAGTGGGGAACCAGCCTAATGCCAGTGCCCACCTCTGCTTACAGGCTGGGGGTACTTATAAGTATGGGAGGAAGGGGTCTGGCCATTATGGCTTGCTACTCAGCAGGATATTGATAAAATATTCCCACGACGAGGTGGTTCTGGCAGAACAAGGTGTTCTTTGAACTTTCTTCCAGCAGAATATGACAGGGATGTTAAATTTTTATTTTTTTAATTTTTATTATTATACTTTAAATTCTGGGGTACATGGGCAGAACATGCAGGTTTGTTACATAGGTATACACATGCCATGGTGGTTTGCTGCATCCATCACCCCATACATTAGGTATATCTCCTAATGCTAAGAGATATTTCTTTAGTTGGGCCTTTGTCCACCTTGTGGTCAGGTGGTTAGGTGGAATGTTTCTCACAGTCCAAACCCTCGTGGAATGTTTAACTTTGACCAAGGTCTTCAAAATAGCTGGGGGCTTAGAAAATGGTGCAGTTTGGATTAACACTAACCATCTCTCTGGGCAACCAATTATATTTTAGAAAATGGAAATCTCATTACCTTAAAATTTATAATAGGCATTGTTCTAATAATGATTATAGTGCTTGTCAATAATCATTAGAATAACTTCCCAAGGCAAATATGTAATAGAATCTAGAAAAGAATATAAGAAATTAACAAGAACATAAAAGAAAGATGGCTGAGAAAACGAAACAAGAGTGATGTGAGGAAAAAAAGACTGGGGGAATACGGGGAAAGGAATACATTTAACAACCTCACCTCTAATACCTATAATGAAAAGCAAGAATAAAGTGGTTACAGTAACTGAAACAGGGTTAAAAATCTCCTAGAAGATCTGGTTCTTTTGGAGAGGATACAGTACAGCAGCAGTACAATAAAAAATATTTAATCCTGAATATTGAGATTTAGTGGATCCTGAGAAAATCATTTTCACTGCTTGCCTTTGGAAAATATCACTATATAGAGTTGTTTTTTGGCCAGGAGCAGTGGCTCACACCTGTAATCCCAGCACTTTGAGAGGCCAAGGCAGGTGGATCACCTGAGGTCAGGAGTTCGAGACCAGCCTGGCCAACATGCTGAAACCCCATCCCTACTAAAAATACAAAAAATAGCCAGGCATGGTGGTGGGCACCTATAATCCCAGCTACTCAGGAGGCTGAGGCACGAGAATCACTTGAATCCAGAAGGCAGAGGTTGCAGTGAGCCAAGATCACGCCACTGTACTCCAGCCTAGGTGACAGAGTGAGAGTATCTCAGAAAAAAAAAATTGTGTGTGTTTCTATTTTTAGTAAAATATACTGGATCCAGTGGTACCTTATCTATCCTTCTCCCCCCAGGTTCCTTGATCTTCTACAGTCTCTAGAGGGTCTGTTCCTTGTCTCATATGTCCTAGATCTGTCTACTGCCATAAGAGCAGTTGTTTTAGGCATTTTTTATGCTTCCTGGTTTCAACCTACTGAGAATTCTCAGCTATTATTTTTAAAAGAAAAAGAGTAAGAAAATTTCCCCAGAAATAGTCATAATGGCTTCTATAACAATAGAGAAGAATTTTCTAAAGTAGCAGAGAAAGAATAATAAGGGCAGCTTTCCAGTTCTGAAGTGCTTTGTAGTTTCTAAAGGGCCTACTCAAAGATAATGGAGACGATGAGGAGGAAATGAGAAAAGAAAATCAAATTTTAATAATAAATACAAAAGAGAAAAAAGACAATAAAATTTAAATAGACTGAGGTTTCATCAATTTATTGAGGCAAACCTATCAGGAAATACTATTCAGGGTCTAGTCTAACCTGAGTTCTCTAGTCTTCTCTCCAAAGGACTTTCTGTTTCCTCACTGCAAAAAGGGAAGAGATAAACCATCTTGCTTTCATGCAGCCTCCTATATGTACTAAGCAGAAGACAGAATCCCTGCAAGGCATAAAGGCAGTTATATTCCCCAGTACAGCATGAAAAGTTCTATGCCCCTGCCCTAAGAAGGATGGTCCCTCCATTGCCATTTCTGATATTTCCTTTCAGGAAAGTAGTACGAAAACTAGCTCCTCACACTTGTAATCCCAGCACTTTGGGAGGCCGAGGTGGATGGATCACCTGAGGTCAGGAATTCGAGACCAGCTTGATCAACATGGAGAAACCCCATCCCTACTAAAAATATAAAATTAGCTAGGCGTGGTGGCGGGCGCCTGTAATCCCAGCTACTCAAGAGGCTGAGGCAGAAGAATCAACTGAACCTGGGAGGCGGAGGTTGCAGTGAGCCAAGATTGTGCTTTTGCACTCCAGTCTAGGCAACAAAGAGCAAAACTCAGTCTCAGAAAAAAAAAAAAAAAAAAAAAGGAAAGAAAACTAGCTACTCTTTCAGCAGCCTGTACACATTGATTTATCGCTTTGTTTTTCAGCTACAAGATCCTCTTGTAAGTTTGACTACCTCCCTTCATGTCTGAAACTCAATTGTCTCCAGCAGTGTCTAACATATCTTAAGCCAAAATGTATGCATCCCCACTGTGATGTGATGAAGTTCCAATTTCCTTGTTCCCTTATTCTTCCATTACTCAAAACACAAATACATTTTTTTTTTTTCAGCATCATGATCAGACTACTACATTTAGCAATCAACAGCATGGGGGCAAAAAAAAATCTACATTAAAACCCTTTTTGGAATGCTTTATATAGAAACTAAAATAACCTGTTATACATTTAGTCACAATACGGTCCTCGAGTTTTATGCCCATACACGAGTATTTGTCTAAATCATGTCTTTGCAGCCCTGCCACCACTGTGCTTGGCTGAGTTCACAAATCTGTTGTAACCTGTAGCTTCTTGCTTGCCTTTGGAAAACATCACTACTAGAGGTGTTTTTTGGCCAGGTGCATTGGCTCACACCTGTAATCCCAGCACTTTGGGAGGCCAAGGCAGGCGGATCACCTGAGGTCAGGTCACTTCTCTGGCTATCCTCTCCTGCTAAGCTTTGTTTCCTAAATAAAATCTTCCACCACTGCCATAGCTACTGCTGCTACTGGAACCACCATAGCCACCTTGGTTTAATGGTTTGGCAAAGCATTGGCCTCCACCGCCACAGAGGCCAGAGCTTCTGCCTCCAAAGTTCCTCCCTTCATGGGTCCAAAATTTGAAGACTGATTGTTGTAATTGCCAAAATTATTGTGGCTTCTACCACCTCCAAAATTGCTTCTGTCATTATCAAATCCATTATAGCCATCTGCACTGCCACCATACCCACCACCACCATGGCTGCCACCAAAGCCACCATGACCACTGAAGTTTCCTCCAAGACCAAAGTTGTCATTCCCACCAAAACCACCTCCATGACCACCACCAAAGTTTCCAGAGCCACTTTGACCTTTTTGGCTGGATGAAGCACTCGTCATCTCTTGCTCTGACAGGCTTTCCTAACTTCACAGCTGTGACCATTCACAGTATGGTATTTCTGAATGACAATCTTATCCATGGAGTCACGGTCATCAAAGGTTACAAAGGCAAAGCCCCTTTTCTTGCCACTGTCTCAGTCAGTCATAATTTCAATCACTTCCATTTTTCCGTGCTGTTCAAAATAATAGGAGTCTCGCTCCTTCGCCCGGGCTGGAGTGCAGTGGCACAATCTCAGCTCACTGCAACCTCTGCCTCCTGGGTTCAAGCAATTCTCCTGCCTCAGCCTCCTAAGTAGCTGACATTACAGGCGTGTGCCACCACGCCAGGCTAATTTTTTGTATTTTTAGTAGAGATGGGGTTTCACTGTGTTAGCCAGGATGGTCTTGATCTCCTGACCTAATGATCCACCCACCTCAGGCTCCCAAAGGGTTGGGATTACAGGCATGAGCCACCACACCCAGCCTTCGGTGTCTTCTTTAGTGCCACCAACAAATATCTTTTCACAGTTAAGTGGGCACCTGATCTTTGAGAATCTTCTCTTGAGACAGCTTTCTTTGGTTCCACAACTCTTCCATCCACCTTGTGTGGCCTTGCATTTATGGCTGCATCCACCTCCTCCACAGTGGCATATGTGACAAACCCAAAGTCCCTGGAGTGCTTGGTGTTTGGATCTCTACCACATAGTCCCTGAGCGTTCCCCATTGCTCAAAATGGCTCCTCAGGCTCTCATCAGTTGTTTCAAAGCTCAACTCTCCATTGAAGAGCTTCCTCAGCTGTTTGGGCTTTTTAGGAGACTGACTTAGACACGATGGCAGGGAGAAGAGAGACTTTAACAATGCTTCTTCAGCAGTGTCCACAGCCAGAAAGGCACGAATACATTACTAATAAGTTTCTAGAATGTTCACTGACTCGCATAAAAAATAAAGATGAGAGAAAAAAGTTTCTCCGTGACTCTAAAGAATGTCAATTAGGAACTCTCCATGCAGAAGGAAAAAAAATAATGGGAGAAAAATGATATAGATACCATTTCTGCTTTCTAGATAGGTCACCTCTACAGGCAATTAGTAAATTTGTTATTTGTTTCTCTGCAGTGTACTTATCAAAGTCCACTAATACCTATTGGAACTTGAGTTCCAACATAGAACTTAAAGTTCTCTTTTCTCAGCCTTTTTGTTTTTCCATTATACAGAATTCAACCAGCTGATAATTAGTTTTCTGGAAATGTCTAATGCCTTTTATTTAATAAAAAAAAAAAAAACTGTTCAAGCAAGTATATCACTAGTAAATTTACCAGTGGAAAATAAAATGAGTAGGAAAAGAAAAAGAGGGTAACAAAAAAAAAAACCTCTCTGCTTGTTTTTCAGTCAGATTGCATCCTCACACAATCAGTAAGTCTATGTATTCATTTAATTCTCTCCTTTAGGACTCAACCGGTCTCTAGTGGAGTGCAAGCATCTTTACCTGACCATAATGGGATACGAAGGGCTTGAGATACATCTTGGCCTCTTTCTGTCTAAGCCTCTCTGGATTATTAATGATGTACTAGAAAGTTTTAAGACTACTGATTTACAATCCCCTGCAGGATTTCAAGCAGTTACCTGTCATCGCAAAAAGGGAAGAGATAAGTCAGAGCAGAGAAAAAAAAAATTCACAAAATTTCAAAGCCCATCAACAAGAGATTATCTTAAAAAGGGAAAAAATGGTGGGAGAGGAAGGAGTAGATAAGAAGTTTCTATAACCCTTTTTCATTTGAACCTCCTGCCGTACCTGGTCCCTTTTTCCACATTTGAATTCCAAAATATCTCAAAAAATTTTATATCACCTTTTAGAGATTTTAGGGGATTTGAGCCTAAACAACTTAAAGTTGTTATTTCCTCCATGTTGTGCTTTCGTGTGACCCATCATTCTCTCATCTTTTAAATAACTATATGGAAAAAACCAATCTTACTAGTTTATTAAAAAATAAAGAGCAGGGGAAAGTTTGTTAGCAGGTCAAAATGATATATTACAAGGGACTTAAATTGAAAAACAATTTGAACAAAGGGGAAAGAAAAAGGAGATAATTTTCTGTGGTCCACTTACAAGCTAGATTCATTTCACTTGCCATCAGTAAGTCCGTATTTTCGCCATTGTAGGATTCTAGAATTGCTCCTTTCCCTGGTACTGCTAAGATTTCCAGGCTTGGGGTGCATACCACTTTAACCACTTACCTTCCTGTCATCAAAATTCCATGAAGTTATTAATGATTTTTTGAAAGTTCACATTCTGCTGATTCATATTAAAAGTAAATGTACACCAAAGGATAAGTTTTCCCTATTGTTATAATGACCTACCAAGAAGAAACTCTCTACATAGAAAGGACAATATCATGGGAGAAAAAACAGTTGCTAAGATATCTTTCTGTTTTTCAGCTGGTCCACCTTCAACACCCCGCGGTAAGTTCAGTTTCTTTTTCTACTGCTTTCTGTTGTTCTTGTTACTCCCTGCAAAGCTTAGAGACCTGTCCCTACTCTGCTCATTTCCAACTCTGTGTGCAGCTACCTGACTCAGAGCTGCCCGTTTCCTCTGCCCTCTGCTCGTCCGGCTTCTCCCTGAGAAGGAAGTTATATTTACATAATTTCAAACATATATTTACTTTGTACCTCCTATAGAACTATATAGGTACTTAATTACATTATCTCATTTAATCCTTAGAGTAACTCCACTAACCCCTTTGTAAGAGATAAGAAACTGAGCCAAATAGTTACTCAAGAATACATAATCGTAGAATCATAATTTGGACCCAGAGCTGTGTCCAAGATTCTCCCCTACACAAATATACCTCTTTAGAGGGAATCTTGTTTCTTTCAAAGAAATCTTCACTGGTATCTAATTTGGTTTTTAGGTCCACGCATGGCACCCATAAGTAAGTATTCCAGCTCTTTTTCTACTTTGGTACTCTATGGTCTCCTTCATTTCACTTCTGCCCAAGTGATTTGAGTTTCCCATTCTTCTCTTGTTTCCTTATTACTCTGCTTGCCCTGTAGTTTTTTTAAAAAAATACTAATTAAAAGAGGGACTAAGCTAGCATTTATCAACAATAAACTGAACAATATTATGAAGTAACAGGTAGGCAGAATTTGGGGGCGGGGGTTGGAGAGAGAGACAGAGAAAGGGAGAAAGAGGCAGAAAAAGAGAGAGAGAGGTGAAATTCAAAATGACGAATGGAGAGAGACCATCAGTGTTCTTCCAAACATTATAGTGCAAAGATCCAGTGGTCTTTTCCCAATACTATGCCCAAAGCTGTTCAGGTCCAATAAATGGAGAGGGCCTTTAAAGAAACTCTACCTTTGACTTCATTACATCATCACTGCTTAATCTTACATCTAGTTTTGCCTTATAAAACTAACCTAAAACCAAATAATCTATAGGGTGGTTTGGAATGCCTCCTTTATTGCCCATCTAAGTCCTCCCCTTACAGACACCATGAAAATATATTAGACAATACTATGTGTTTTCTATTTGAGAAAAATTAAATGGATTTCTGTTTGCTTATTTTTCAGTAATTTCGCAGAGAACCACAAGTAAGTACTTTCCTTCTCAGCTGTTCATATGTGGAGACTTTTCTTATCTTAGCTGTTTCTGTTTCTAAGTGCCTCATATTTCTCATATTCATTTGCTTCCACATTACCCAAAGTCCTCAAGATTAGGACTGCAAGGCAACCTTTTTAATTCATAACTGTAGTATTTCCCATTATTTTAGTTCTAAACTCAACTTCCCAGGTAACACATATCAACAATGACTCAATATTTAAACCAGATCAAGCACTGACGATGATATTTAATATAGAATTTGTGAAATCACATTTCACACTATGTCCTAGTTTCCAAAATGCAAATCTGGTTCTCATATCTCAGTTACAAATGATCTAAGCAAACCCAACATTGCTGGAATGCCTCAGGCTGAAATTAAATCACATTAATATTAAAACCCAAATTTCCTGTTAAGGTTAAAAACGCAGATGCCAAAAGAGCCTAGGTAGATAAGTAAATGAGTGAGGTGAGGTGAGTCTCCTGGGAACTGTGTAAAACTGGGAGGACGTGTGTAGTCTGAAGAGGATAGCTGCTGCCTAGCCAACCTCTTCATGCAAGAATTCAGATCTAGAGTTGCCAAAGCATCTCACTTAATCCAGATAGTAGGTAAAATTTTCCAAATTTTAAACATGACAGACATCTGGGTTATTCTAAGAGATTGCAAACATGCTTATATACTCCCCGCTAGTTCCATCTAAACACACTCTGGATATAGTTTTCATAATAACAACATTTTACTAATTTCAATAATGTTAAGACAAAGACATTAGTATTTGAGGGAGGAGAATCAGAGCTATTAACACAGAATTAGCCAGTGTCTCTCCAAAGTCCTCATCCACACATCTTTCTGAAGCCTGAGCAAAGAGGCCGATCAGCTAAATATTCTCACTACGCAAATGAAAATACAGAGACAGTGGCTCAGACCCAGGGATGAGGCTGGAAAATCCATATGCCTATATTTGGGCACAGGCCTTATAATTGGGAACAGGGACGAATGCCCACCTGAGGTCAGGTGAAGGGATTATTAGTCTCAAAGCTGGAAATTACAAGCCAGAATCTAAATTGAATGCATAGTGTCCTTTTCAGAGAAGTCATCAGAGAGTATGGGCAGGAAAAAGACGTAAAAATCCAAGATCATATATACATACACACCCAGCAAAGAGGATTTAAAAAAATGCCTAAGTAACTAGGGATTATGCCACCTGCTTTTTGGATACCTAAGTGTTGGCTGGCTAATCCCATTACTGGGTATATACTCAAAGGAATATAAATTGTTCTATCATAAAGACACATGCATGGATATGTTCATTACAGAACTATTGACAACAGCAAATACATGGAATCAACTTAAATTCCCATCAATGGTAGACCGAAGAAAGAAAATATGGTACATATACACTGTGGAATGCTATACGGCCAAAAAAAGAATTAGATCACGTCCTTTGCAGGAACAAAGATGGAACTTCAGGCCATTATCCTTAGCAAACTAATGCAGGAACAGAAAACCAGACACTGCATGGTCTCACTTTTAAGTGGGAGCTAAATGATGAGAACACATGGGCAGACACAGAGGGGACAAATAAATACCGGGGCCTGTCAGAGTGTGGAGGGTGGGAGGCGAGAGGATCAAGAAAGATAACTAGGCTTAATATCTGGGTTGCAAAATAATCTGTACAACAAACCCCCATGACACAAGCTTACCTATATAACAAACTTGCACATGTGCCCTGAATTTAAAACAAAAGTTTAAAAAGTGTTAGCTGGAAATATTTTTAAGCGAAAAATATACAGCCATGCTTAAGCATAAAAAGGGGGATAAGAATGATTTCCAAGGAGCAGAACTTGAATATAGGAACACATTTTAAGAAGAAGCTAAAGTTAAGCTCTTGGCAGGAACGGTGAGGGGATGAAGAAATAGAGGTGGCAGCTTTGCCTCGGGAACAAAGGTAAGGTTTCAACACCTGCTCCCAGATGACAGCCAAAGCCTTGGGATCCAACATGCAGAAAACTGAAATTAGGCCTCTCTGAGTAAAGCCAGTAGAAGAAAATACACTGTCACCCCTTGCATAGGAGCCAAAATATCTTCACCCATCTGCCCCAGGCATAAAAACAGAGTCACCCACACAGGTCCAGAGTTAGATCTGTCCAGGATGCAGAGCCCTTCTGGAGGTGTGCTACCCATGCAGTGTGCATAATATCCAAGTCAAAATCTGGTTCAGTGACAGTATACCCAGGAAGTTAGGACAACAGCCACCGAGAAGGAATCCACAAGCCAGGGTATTTATATCATAGAACAGCCACAAAGGATAGCCCCCAAGGAATAAGAAACTACTAAAAGTTATGAAATCTCTGAGGAAATCCAGCACCATGTGAGTGATACCTCACAAGCCCCAACAAATTGGAGAATTCCAATCCAGAGAAATATAACTAGAGCAATCTGAAGAAGACTAAAATAAGAAATCTAACAACATTGAACAAGTCAAACACTAAAAGAAAAAAAAAGAAAAAGTCTTCAAAGATATTAATGCATTTAACAAATATATGTATTCAACAAATGTATATTGGCCTATTCTAGGCCAGGAATTATCCTAAGCACGGGAAATATAGCCATGAGCAAGACAAAGCCCTTGCACTTCAGGAGTTTATATGTTGAGATAAAACAGGCAAATAACAGCAAGTATACATACAGTAAATGTCAGGCAGATAAATTCATGTAGATAACAAGAGGAGTAACAGACTAAAGAAAGATGGTAAAGAAACGGGAGTGTGCTTCAGGCAAAAGGAACAAGTACAACACGCACAGCCCCACCGTGGGGATATAATCAGTGAGTATAAAATGATTACTTATCAAAACACTTAGGATACAGCCAAAATAGCATTTAGAGAGGCATTATTAGGGTAAATGGTTTCAATAGCAAGTATTCGTTAACAAAAATAGATGAACTAAACATTGAGCTCACGATGATATTAAAAAAAGGAAAATCCCAAAAGTAGGACACAATAATAAAATGTCCTACTTTTATTAGGCAAAAATTAATGAAATTAAAGGTATTTTAAAATAATGAACAAAATTAAATAAAGAAAAGGAAAGCACTAACAATACAAAGAACAAAATAGAAATGTAGAGAGACAGCAAAATTTCCTCAAAATCATAAGAAAATCCACTAAAAAATTGGAAATACTGCAAAATGAACATTGTTAGCCTAGCCAAATCATCCATTTTGCCTGAGCATTTGACATTACACACGACAGTCAGAAAAAATTTTGTATCATGGGATAAACTGAGAATGGCAGCAGGTGAAAAAAGAAGAAAGGAAAATCAGAAGCAAGGGAGGGAGAGGAAAAAGGAGAGGTTAGGAGGAAGGGAGGGAAGGAGGGAGGGACAGCTAGCCTTATATGTTCTTAAATTGAATAATAGTTCCATTTACCACTGGAACCTAAAATAAAGGCTTAAGTTCATATGTTTTACATTGCTGGCTTCCTAATGGAAACAATTTTAGTGCTGATTTTTACAATATTGATATATACAAATGTAAGTGACCAAACCCAGGTTTGGCTGCTTGCTGCTGAAAAGCCAGACATGAGAAACAAGGGTTTGTGGGATGAAAAGCAGATTAAGCCAGGCGCAGTGGCTCACACCTGTAATCCTAGCACTTTGGGAGGCCAAGGTGGGTGGAGACCAGCCTGACCAATATGGTGAAACTCCATTTCTATTAAAAATACAAAAATTAGGTGAGTGTGGTGGCACAGACCTGGAATCTCAGCTACCCAGGAAACTGAGATAGGAGAATCGCTTGAACCTGGGAGGCAGAGGCTGCAATGAGCCAAGGTCACACCATTGCACTCCAGCCTGAGCAACAGAGCAAGACTCCGTCTCAAAAAAAAAAAAAAAAAGCAGATTAAATTGGAGAGCCAGCAAACCAAGAAGATGGAGAACTAGCGTTCTAAAGTACCATCCATCTGAAGTCTTTCAGGCTGACTGGAGGGTTTTTATGGGAGGGGGGTATGGGGAAACTACACGCAGGAGTTAGAATCAAGAGGTGACTGACGAACACAGAGATCTGGGTGCCAGCAAGAGTCAGAGGAGGTTGGGAATGTCTTTGTCCTTGGTCAGGTCACAATGCTCCTGTAAATCTTTAACAAAACATAATTAGTTGTTTACATACTTCCCCCTTAGTTGCACAGTTTCAAAAACCACGTGATTGCTGTTTTTACATTTTATCTCAATGTTCTAAAATTGTCCTAGTCTACTTGGAGGAATGGGTAAAGGTCCCTTTAACAAAAAAAGAGTTTATGTTAGTCATTGTGCTGTTTCACTGTCATACAAATGTGTATTGACCCTTGCCAATATATAATTATGATGGAGAATTATTTTTCCACCAATGAGAATAATCGGCAGACTAACTGTATAGATTACGCCCCTTAAACTTCTGCTATATCTCTTATTAAATGAGCCAGTTCTTCTGAAGACAGGACTTGCTTGTAAGCACTGCAACCTAAAAAAGAAAAGGAAAATGTTTCTCAGTTCCAATTTGCCTCCAGTTTGTATTTACAATACAGATCTTTAAAAAAAAAAAAAAAAAAAAAAAAAAGCACCTGGCTGGGCACAGTGGCTCACACCTGTAATCCCAACACTTTGGGAGGCCAAGGTGGGCAGATCACCTGAGGTCAAGAGTTCGAGACCAGCCTGGCCAACATGGCAAAACCCGTCTCTACTAAAAATACAAAAATCAGCTGGGTGTGGTGGCAGACACCTGTAATCCCAGCTACTTGGGAGGCTGAGGTAGGAGAATTGCTTGAACCTGGGAGATGGAGGTTGCAGTGAGCCAAGATCACGTTACTACACTCCAGCCTGGGAGACAGAGTGAGACTACATCTCAAACAAAAAATGATAATAAAACCTGAACAAATGGAGAGATAAGCCATATTCAAAGATAGGAAAATTCAGTAATGTAAAAATGTCTGTTCTCCCTTAAGTAATTTTTAAATTTAATAAATTTTGAATTAAAATTCCCAGCAGGATTTTTTGTGGATCTTGACAAGTCAATTCTACAATTCATATGGAAGTGAAAAGATCCAAGAAAAAATAACACATTTCTAAACATAATGTTCTCAAAAGAGGAGGCTCACCCTAGGCATTATATTTGACATTTAATTAGATATAATGACTGAATGTATGTAGTGTTGGCACAGGACTAAATAAATCAGCATGATAGAGTTAAGAGCCTAGAGACAAACCCTACTAAAGACAATGTTGAACTCATAACAGATGGAGAATTCAACAAATTGTCTTGAAACAATTAAGTATCTTTATATTAAAAAATAATAATAATAATAATAAGGCCAGGCACGGTGGCTCATGCCTGTAATCCCAGCACTTTGGGAGGCCAAGGCGGGAAGATCACAAGGTCAAGAGATGGAGACCTTCTTGGCCAGCATGGTGAAACCCTGTCTCTACTAAAAATACAAAATTAGCTGGGCGTGGTGGCTCACACCTGTAGTCCCAGGTACTTGGGAGGCTGAGGTAGGAGGATAGCTTGAACCTGGGGGGTGGGGGCTGCGGTGAGCCACGATTGTGCCACTGCACTCCAGTCTCGTGAGAGAGCAAGACTCCATCTCAAAAAAAAAAAAATGAAGTTCCAGGGATATTAAATATCTAAACTTAAACTCCATCACTACTTGAAAATAAATGTAGGAAAATAGATGTATGCTCTCAGATAGGGAAGCTTTCCTTTAAAAGACTCAGAAAACACCAAACATAAATATTCACCCAAAAAATACAAAACTTCTTATTGACAAAATATACTATATACAAGGTTAAAAGACAAGAGGCAGCCTGAGAGAAAACATTTGCAACATGCATAAAATCAATGTTATCAGTACTGGAAACATAAAATTCCACAATCAGTAAGAAAAAGAAAAGAAATTAAATGAGTTAATAAGAATACACATTTCTCAAAATAGGAATATTGGATGCCTAATGAACATAAGACAAGTTATTAGATCTCATTAATAATCAAAAGATACAATGTAAAAAATGAGACACTATTTTTCTCAAAATATAGTGGCAAAAATTTTAAAGCCTGACAAGATCAAGTATTTGTTGGGCTGTTTGCTGAAGTAGAAACTCTCATTCTCTGAACAAATTTGTTAGTATTAAAGTAAATATGTACATAGCCCATAAATTCTACTTCTGGGTATCAACTCTAGAGACAAGTCTTACATATTTATACAGGAAGACATGTATAAAAATGTTATGACACAATTTTTAATAATAAAAAAATCAAAAATAAATTAAACAGTTCAAAATGAATTAACATATAGTATATGTGTTAATATAACTGTTGCATATGTTTTTATGTACGTATAATCAAGGAAAAGACCTCTAACCATGGGATTGAATAAAACAAGCCAGATGCAAAATGATGTTTACAGATACAAAATTACATTAAAAGATGACACATGCAAATTAAAGCAAAAAAAATTAAACTTACCACATTGCTTAAGGGTCCACATATATATGACATTACTTTTTGAGATTATTAAATACACACTGAGCTCATAATAGTGGTTGCTTCCAAAGAGCAGAGGAATAGGCTTGAACCTGAGATTGGTGGTTCAAAGGGATTTTAGCTATCCCTGTAATATTTTCTTTATTAAAAGAAATATTGAGAACAAATGTGACAAATGTTACATTAAAGATGGTGTGACTATTGACACCTAGATATTATTTTTTAGTATTTTTTAAATATATCAAAGAAAAAAGAAAGCAAATAAAACAAGTATACTGTGAAGCCCTAAGAAGGCAGGCCATCTTGGAAAATTTAGCTGTGGATCACCAATGTGTCCACCTGCAAGACATCCAGCCCTTCTTGCAGTGTGTCCTGTCCCTTCAAGTATTTCTGGGAATCTCTAAAGAAATGACTATATATCCTCACCCACTAGTCCATCACAACAAACCTTGTCTGGTGTCCTTTATTTCATCCACTGTCCATGAGGCTCTTTAAAGGAGCCCTATTTACTTGATGGCCAATGCCCTTCCTTGTCACAGGTGCTGCCTTCAGATCTTGAAAAAGCCACTTATCCTCAAAGTGCCCTATGGTGCTGGGTTCCACCAGTAGTGGGAATTCTTTACCCCACACTTGTCATCTGAGTCCCCAAATAGTACAGTTTCATAACATATCTCAATAAAACTGCTGCTTCATCATCTACGAACAAGAACACACACACACACATACACTTACACACTCAAGAAACAGTCTTCAACATTAGTGCAACCCAAGTTTATACTTAGAAAAACAATAGTTTTCATTCTTACAGAGAGCAGTCTGATTACTTGGAGTCATAGTGTATCAAATATTTCCTTTTCAGATCTTTCTTTTTCACATAATCTCTGCTGTACTTTTTCATACGTCCTTTCCAGTGGTTTCCTAGAACAAAAGAACAAGCTGCACCAAGTATTATTATCTCACCCTTTGCTAAATCAAAAACTCTTTATAGCTGTCATATTATTATGCCTAGCTTCATTGAGCTTTCAAAACTTTATAGCTAAAATTCCACCAGGATTTAGGCACAAAATGTCATATACTCATCCCTCCCTCAGCAATCTCTTTTGTTCACTCAATTTTTTTTTTTTTTGAGACAGAGTCTCACCCCATCACCCAGGTTGGAATGCAGTCGCACGATATCAGCTCACTGCAACCTCCACCTCCCGAGTTCAAGCAATTCTCCTACCTCAGCCTCCCAAGTAGCTAGGATTACAGGTCCAGGCACCTGCCATCATGCTTGGTTAATTTTTTGTATCTTTAGTAGAGAGGGGGTTTCACCATGTTGGCCAGGCTGGTCTCAAACTCGTGACCTCATGATCCACCCTCCTCAGCCTCCCAAAGTGCTGGAATTATAGGCATGAGCCACTGTGCCCAGCCTTGTTCACCCAAATCTTGTTACATCATTGTTCACTCTCCCACTGCATATCTTCCTATATGGCCTGATACCTGTTTCACTTGTAAGACACAAAATTTTTCTGACTATAAGTGTATGAGAACAGAGAAAAAGGAGGAGTATCCTGATGTTGGCCACAGTAGGGAGAATTTCTTCATTGACTCAACAAACATTTATTAAGTGCCTGCTCATTTCTTAAGAGACTATGTAAGTACAGGGATTAATGAAGAGAATATAGCATTTGCTGGTAGAGAAGAAAGTAACAACCTGGTCCATCACAGAGATGGAGAGAGATCAAGCAACATAGAAAACATACTTGAGAATATTAGCCACAAAAATTTCCCCAACCTCATTAGAGAGGTCAGCATGCAAATTCAGAAATTCGGAGAATCTTAGCAAGATGCTATACAAGATGACCATCCCCAAGACACACAGTCATCAGATTCTCTAAGGTCAATGTGAAAGATAAAAATCTTAAAAGTAGCTGGAGAGAAGGGACAAGTCATGTACAAAAGGAATCCTGTCAAGCTAACCATGAGCCCTTTGGCAGAAACCTCACAAGCCAGAAGAGATTGAGGGCCCATATTAAGCATCCTTAAAAAAAGAAAGACATACCAACCAAGTTAGCCAAGCAGGGTGGCACACACCTGTAGTGCCAGCTACTTGTGAGGCTGAGGCAGAAGAGGGGCTTGAACCCAGGAGGCAAAGGTTGCAGTGAGCTGAGATTGTGCGCACTGCACTCCAGCCTGGATGACAGAGCGAGACTGTCTCAAAAAAAAAAAAGAAGGACCTAATAGAGGTTATATACTATTGCCTGAGGAGGGAGGCAAGAAAAGTAAAGACTATCCTCATTTCTGAATGTGCTACAACTGCCCATGTTTATTGATCTTTGCAAATAATCGACCAATTTCTTCCCCTTTGGTTACTGACTAGTATCTGAAAAACTTTCCATACTGCAAAAAGGAAAGGTACATAGTGAGGGGCCATAAAAGTGGGCAGGTGATTTTCTTTATCTATTGTGTAGGGATTTACATTTAGAAAGGTAACATTCTTTAGAGGTCCCCGCCAAGATCAAAGATCTTAAAGGCATAGGGATTTACATTTAAAAGGCAACAATCTCCAAGGTCGTGTGAATGGTCACAGGGCTTAAGCAGTGTTTGGTAAACAGAGTCATAAAAATAGCCCAGAACAGGAACCAAGGAAAAACACAATGTCTTGTAAGACCACACAGCCATCACCGGGCCATTATGTTAGCGTCAGAGAGTCTGAATAACTTTTACAGAATCATCCTTTAGTTTCTGCTTTCCCATAGCTCGACTGCCTCCAGGAAGGGGAAATGTGTCTGGGCTCAAGCTCACATTATGGCGAAGGCGCGGTCAGGGGGCCTGTATGCTGGAGCGATCCCCACAAAGGAGTGGCTTTTTAATTTCAAAAAGTTTGGGAACCAATGAGGGGTTTTGTTGTGCCATTTAAGGGAGGGAGTGATGGCTTAGGTGGAGGGTGAGGGGACTCAGGTCAGACTTGCAGCTTGGCTCTGGGGATGGAGGTCAGGGAGCCCACTGTGACGACACCTTCAAGACTCAGCGTGGGCCTCCGAGCCTTGCTGTTTTTACCTTGGTCCCTCCTCCCTTTCTATCCACGTCCACCATGCTGGCAGGTCCATCTTTTGAGAGGGCACAGCTGCTTAAAACTTGATGTAAGAACAGTTTCCAAAACTTGTTGTTCAGATACTACCTGCATGTGGATTTGTTTTTTTTAGACAGGATCTCACTCTGTTCCGCAGGCTAGAGTGCAGTGGCGCAGGCATGACTCCCTGCAGCCTTGACCTCCTGGGCTTAAGGGATCCTCCTGCCTTGGCCTCCCAAAGCACTGGGATTATACATGTGAGCCATGGCTCCTGGCCCTATGTAGATTTTTATATCTACATAAGATTGATATTTTTTCTTAAAACAGGTTCACTTTTTAAAACTTACCCCCACTTCATTTACATCCTCTTCATTAATAAAACATTAGTGAGT
The DNA here is from genome assembly GCA_963574635.1 of Cheracebus regulus. NCBI lineage: Eukaryota > Metazoa > Chordata > Mammalia > Primates > Pitheciidae > Cheracebus > Cheracebus regulus. The sequence goes on along the minus strand of CAUYQU010062601.1, from coordinate 5,305 downwards.
TTGTGGTGCTAGTTACATTTTCTCTCTACCCATTTAAACAAATAGATATTAAAATAGTTTGTTCCGTGAACCTCCCAAATTGGCTCCGGCCTTTTGAGGTTTTCAGACCACACCTGGGAAAATGCTCCCAGGAAGCACAGTCCCAGAGCAGACCCTTGGCTGAGTGATGTCTTTACAGCCAGGGCTGGCTGCCTGTCTTTGGAGTTCTTGTTATGTCACTGCCCAGGGCTGTCCAGGGCACATCTTTGATACTAGGGCTACCACTGCCTGGAAGGCTGCTCCCTGCCCCATCCCAGAGTCCACTCTCTTTGATCTGGGTTGAATTACGTCCCCCTCAAATTCATGTGTTGAAGTCCTAAACCCCGGAACTTAGAATGTGGCCTTATTTGGAAATAGGGTCATTGCAGATATAACTAGTTGACATGAGGTCACACTGGAGTAGGGTGGGCCCCTAATCCCATATGACTGATGTCCTTATAAAAAGGGACATTTGAACACAGATGCAGGAAGACCACCACATGAAGATGGAGACAGAGATGGGGGTGATGTTTCTACCAGCCAAGGAACCCCAAAGACGATGGCAAATCATGAGGAGCCACGGAGAGGCCTGGAGCAAATCCTTTCTTCATAGCCCCGGCAGGAACCAGCCCTGCTGACATCTCTGGGCCTTCCATTTCTGTTGTGAAGCTGTCCACCTCCCGAAAAGAATACACTTGTCTTTGCTGGGTTCCATCTCACTTGCCCGAGGCTGGGGAGACCCCAACCATCCCCTGGGTGCCCCTGTGCACTGACTCTGTTTACTTCCCTTTCCAAAGCCATTTCCCATGTTAGGACAAGAGCTTCCGTCCCCTGCAGGCAGGCCCGGGAGGACTTTCCAGGTGTCTAGTCTTGAAAATGTTTTCAACTGATTACTTAATTTCCCCATGTGGGTACCATAGAGGAAAGTAAGTCCCTGGTGAGCCTTTGCTGTTATTTAAACGGCTTCTGCTGATCTTCCTGGGAGGGGTGCTGGTGACCCCACCTTGCTCTCCTCCACTGGCAGAGTGCCCAGCCCCTAGTCAGAGGCCACTGGCATGCTCCTGGCTGGATTAGGCCTTGGTCCCTGTTGTGACTCAAGGGATTTACATCTTCCTCACCCTTCCTGAAATTGCCACCCTATTGTATTTATTCCGTAAGAGCATTCTAGAAACAAAGCATTTACCCTGACAGGATTTCCTGCCACCTCCAAATGAAACAATTTAAAAGCTGGACAAGGAAATGGCACTCCTTTTTCTAATAATGAAAGAGATCAATTTTTTTAAAAATGCAAACTGTGGAGAGGCTTGCCTGAAACTGCATCCCCTATTCATAAACTCTTGTGATTAGAAACATCCCAGAGATTTGCTTTTCGGGGCTTTAAGTGTGGAAGCCAACGTCCGTCCTCCCAGCTGCCCCCTCTCTGCTTTGGAGGGGAGCTCTAGGTGAGCCTCTTAAGCAGGTAGAGGAGCCTCCTCTGAAAATATTAAATACTCTGGCTGATGCGCCATGTGCTGCTGAGCGGTGTCGCAGATGGATCTCTGCCTGTCTCTCTCTCTCTTCCTCTCTCTCTTTCCATCATTACTTTATCCCTCGAATGTAGGATATAGGACATTGCCCAGCCCATATTAAGTCCTTAATATGTATTTGTTGAACGACATGAAATTAAAATGGAAGACTGAGCTTCAAACCAGTTGATAACCCCCTTCAGAAAGGGTGAACACACCACAGAGCAGGGATATTGAATATAAAGAACTTAAAAATTCTAGAATCCTACTAATCATCCTGTGTCTTGCTTTTGTATTGTTAAAAAATGATTAACAAAATCACTTTCAATTAGCAAAGGTGATTACCCATTAAAAAAAAAAAAAGGAAAGAAAAGTCCTCAGTTCTACTCCGAAACAAGGGCGGGAAGGAAAAGGAAATGCTACCAAGCTGCAGGAGGAGCTGCTAGGGGAGGATGACCTGCAGGTGATTTCCTGACATCTTGACCGTTAATTTAGCAAGCATGCATGCAGTCCTTGAAAATGTTTTCAACCAGTTCCTTAATTTCCCCATGGCAGTACCATAGAGGAAAGTCCCTAGTGAGTCATTGCTGTTATTAAAATGGCTTCTGCTGATCTTCCTGGGAGGGGTGCTGGTGCCCCCACCACACACACATACATGTTCTCCTCCACTGGCCAAGTGCTCAGCCCCCAGGCAGAGGCCACTGACCCACTCCTGGCTGGACCAGGCCCTGGTACCTGGTGTGACTCAAGGGATTTACATCTTCTCGCTTCCTGAAATTGCCACTATTGTATTTAATCCATAAGAGCATTCTAGAAACAAAGCATTTGCCCTGATAGGAGTCTTCATGACCTAGGATAAAATAATCCACCCATCTCATGTTATGAGAGGAGGTGGATGTCACCTTAACACCACTCATACCTCACAGCACAAGACTGTGTGATGCAAGACAGCCCTAGCCATGCAGAAGCACCAGGGCGTGGGATGCAAAAGAGATCAAATCACTGGTGTCACAGTGTGGGCTCTGTCTGCCAGAAAAACACTTGATTGATTGCCTCCCTCTATCCCATAGCATCTAGAACCTTCCACAACCCTTCCTGGCTCTTCCAAACTTGAGCGCTGACTCTATAAGGTTGGGTAAGTGTTTTATGGAGCAGCCAGATTCTGGGATGGAAGCTGGAGAAAACAGCACAGCTCTGGCCCTGGCACAGAGCTCGAGGGTGACTGCTGGGACAGTTGAATTTCTCGTTGTGACAGCCTTCTTTTTTTCCCTGTTTCTGAAGGCTGGGTTGAAATGAATATTGCAAAGAATATGGCATAGGGTTCCTCTGCTGGAGAATGGGTTTCCTTCCTGCCCTGCCTTAGTTTCCTCATTTATTAAAGGAAAACAATAATTATCCTGCCCAGGTAAAGATCATTGTGAAGGTCAGGTGAGCTTTTGGGTGTGGAAGGATCTCTAGACTGAGAAGATGCTGGGTACTAATTGCTCTCCCAAGTGCCTTTACGAATTTACACTGCCAACAGCAATTCACCAAAATCCCAGTTCCTGATTCTTTCTGATATTAGGTATTGCTATTAGAGTTTTTGTTTTGTTTTCCTTTTTATTGAAGGCTAAATTGCAGTGGTAATGGCTGCTAGGGGCTTTGTTGTCAGTAACTAGCGCCACTGAGTGCAGGCCAGCTGCTGAGAGTGTCCCTGGTGCCTGTTGGGCTCCTGTGCCCTGCTCCTTGGAGCTGGTGCCCTGGGGGACTGTTTCACCTGGCACTGTCCTCTACGTAGGCTGCCGAGGCTGCATGGTTCTGACCTCTGGCTGGGGAGAGTTCATCCCAAGTGTAGGATGGATGTTTCCTATTCATTTCCAAATTGCATCAGCATGCAGCCTGTGACTTTGATCCACACTTACTGCAGGTTTGATGTGCTGGCAAGGATGTCTCACTCCACAGAGAATAACCAGGACCACAGACCCAGAGTTGCTCCTGTCAGCTTGGGTATGTGTCCCCCGCTTCACTACAGCCTGACTCCAAGGAGCAGTGGGCAAGAACAGAGGAACAGTTAGAGTTCAGACACACTCAAAAATCTGTTCCACGTGGATTTGACTTCAATGTGAAAGCAAAATGGAAAAAGATTTAGAAGAAAATGTAGCAGCACATCTTTATGACATTAGGGGAGTGGAGGATTTCTCAACAAGACACACAAAGCACAGCCATAAAAATGTCCGAACTTGTCTATAATTAATAATATAATAATGTCTTTTAATTATTATTAATAACATAACTTATTTCAAAGCAAAACACAAGCTATAGAATAAGGGAAATTGTTTGCAATTAATTAAACACATACAGTCATGCCTCGCTTAATAGCATGGATACATTCTAAGAAATACGCCATTAAGTGATTTCCTCATTTCAGCATCTTAGCGTGCACCTCCACAAACTTGGATGGTACAGCCTATCACACACCGAAGGCTGGATGATGAAGCTTGTTGCTCCTAGGCTACAAACCTGTGCAGCATGTTCCCATACAGAATACTGCAGGCAATTGTGACATAACGGTAAGTATTTGCATATTTAACATACCTAAACATAGGAAAGGTACAGTAAAAATATATGAATAGTATTATCATCTCATGGGACCACTATTGTATATGTAGTCTGTCATTGACCACATGGTTGTATGAAGGATGTGACTGTAAAGCGTTGGTATTCAGCACATAAAAAGAACTTCTACAAATCAAGAAGAGAAAGATGAACAACAGGGGCAAAGGATATTGACAGGCAATTTACTGGAAAGAAATATAAATGTCCAACAAGCAAGATGCTGAGAAAGCAGTAATTTCTCTGCCCTACTGAATGGATTAGTCCCCGCACCAGGCAAACCTGCTGTGACACTTACAGTGGTTCTCTAACTTAAAACAAGCGCATGCTCTCATCACACCCCTTTCTAGCTCCTGCCCATCTCTCCTCTGCCCTTTCAAAGAATTGTCTGCAGCCATTGTCTCTCAAGCCTGCCTCAACCCTTTCCAACTGGACATCAATCCCCAGCACTCACAGGGATAGCCGGTGAAATTCATCACAGTCCTTTAAATCTGCCAAACCAAATAGTCAATTCTCTATCCTTATCTGGTTTCATCTTGCTGCAGCATGCAACACGTTGACCATTGGCTCCTTTTTGAAACACTCTGTTCTGACTTCTATAACACAACAACTCTCTTGTTGGACCTCGAAATGTTCAAAGACCCCAGGGCTAGGTCTTAGATCCTCCGTTCACTGTATTTTCTTTTTTCGTTTTTTTAAATTGTACTTTAGGTTCTAGGGTACATGCGCAGATCATGCAGGATTGTTGCATAGGTACACACATGGCAGTGTGGTTTGCTGCCTTCATCCCCCAACCACCTACATCTGGCATTTCTCCCCATGTTATCCCTTCCTGACTTCCCCAGCCCCCCACTGTCCCTCCCTTACCCCTCTAACAGACCCCAGTGTGTGATGCTCCCCTCCCTGTGTCCTTGTGTTCTCATTGTTCAACACCCGCCTATGAGTGAGAACATGCGGTATTTGATTTTCTGTTCTTGTGTCAGTTTGCTGAGAATGATGGTTTCTAGATTCATCCATGTCCCTACAAAGGACACGAACTCATCATTTTTTATGGCTGCATAGTCTTCCATGATGTATATGTGCCACATTTTCCTTGTCCAGTCTATCGATGGGCATTTGGGTTGGTTCCAGATCTTTGCTATTGTAAACAGTGCCACTATGAACTTACGTGTGTGCAAATGTCTTTATAA
>CAUYQU010062599.1:0-23612 GCA_963574635.1 Cheracebus regulus | reverse complement strand
TTTTGGGTGTTTTCATCCTTTTTGCACTGGTTTCTTCCCATCTTTTTGTATTTATCCTCCTGTTGTCTCTGTAGTTGCTGAATTTCAGATTGGGCCTCTGAGTGGACGTCTAGTTTGTTGATGATGAAGTTATTTCTGTTTCTTAGTTTTCCTTCTAACAATCTGGCCTCTCTACTGTAGGACTGCTGAGGTCCACTCCAGGCCCTGCTTCCTGGAGACCACCTGCAGCAGCCTCTGCACTTTCACTGGGAGCTGCAATCCTGAGCTGCTCCTAATCCGCCATCTTGGATCTCTCCCCTAGACCCTTATCTTGTGTCCTTTAGTCTGGGTATGGAGGGGCAGCGCCAGTGGCAGTTTTTGAATTACTTGAAGAAGTTTAAGAACAGATTTTTATTTATTTGTTTGTTTGTTTTACCCTGATGGATACTAGAAGTTCAACATGAATGATTAGGTTGTCGCTATTAATAAAACGTGTAAATTCTCCAGAGTACTACTTTTGTTGACCAAACAATGAAGACTAAAATGAAATTCTAACAGTTTTGAAGGATTCACATTTTCTTCCTATATTCCAGAATTTCTTTGGAATCTACTATAGGCAAGAAAGGTACTACTTCTTCAGATTACTGAATTACAATACTGAATACTTAGAGTTTACCCAGCCATTCCTGATAATTATGTATATGCAAGCATCATTGCTGCTTTTGGCAACTGCTGAATTAATCTCATTTTACATTTTGTGTATCTGTTCCATTTAACAGAGGGAAATATTAAAGTGAAGTCATGTATCTTCCAGAGTATCTTCAGGAATAGAGATTTCATCGAAATTATATTAACTTATAGAAATCATATGAGGATAGGGTAGGCACAGTGGCTCATGCCTGTAATCCCAGCACTTTGGGAGGCATTGGCAGACAGATCTCCTGAGGTCAGGAGTTTGAGACCACCCTGGCCAACTTGGTGAAACCCCATCTCTACTAAAAATACAAAAATTAGCTGGGCATGGTGGTGTACATCTGTAATCTCAGATACTTGGAGACCAAGGCATGAGAATCTCTTGAATCCAGGAGGCGGAGGTTACAGTGAGTGGAGATTGTGCCACTGCACTCCAGCCTGGGCGACAGATCGAGACTCGGTCTAAAAAAAAAAAAAGCCATATGAGGACATCGGAAGGAATTTCTTATTAATTTATGCTCCTTTTCTTTTGTTTCAGAAACGTATGAAACTCAAGAGTTGGTTAGTACTTTTTAATACTCAAGACTGTGCTTTATCCTGTTATAATAGCATTGCGATCATTCTTTCATTGTGGATAAGACTATTCCTTGGAGATTTGTGAGCAAGAAATTAGATACAGACACCTGAAGAGAATTTTAGAAATTCTCCCAAAGAATCTACTCTATAAGAAAACAAAACCTAGAGAAAAACTTTTTTCTTATTTAAATTTACTTAAAATGTTCATGAAGGACTTGCAACTTTGGTAATAAAAATTGATAGAAATACTGTAAAATCATCAACTTTGTGTAGTAAAAGAAAAAAAAATCCCATTATGATTCATTAGAAAGATTTGAAAAGTTCCCATGATTAAAGTATAGGCTATCACATTAGAAGACAGAGTTCAGATTGTTTTCATCTAATTTCAGTGACTAGACAAATATAATTTCAGTGACTAGTCAAACATTTCAAATTGGCTAGATTTTGTGAGGAAAAAAAGAACCCGATATTAGAGCCACAGCTGGCACCTGGCTTCCAGATGTCACATTATCAGCTACTTGAGTAAAATAATTTTTATATATAATTATAAAAGTCTTACTTTTTATTATGTTAAATGTACTTATAAAGTATAGTTCAGTAAACTGTCTTATAAAATTCTGTAATTCTACATTACAATTTAAGAAATGTACCATAGAAACAGACAGTAATATAAATCTATAATTAAGATAATATAGGAGGTAATTTAACAATGTTATTTACTATCATAAGGATGATTGATAATTGTCATGTTCAGATAAATTCTAGCAAAAGTGTAAGAAATAAATTTTCATGTGTCAGTGAAGATGTTATGATAGTCAATACTTGTTTTGTAAATTCAAATGCTCTGAGATGGAGAACTCAAGATAGAGGTCCTTAAACAATTTTTCTTATGCTTAGGGTTTTTGTTTTCTTCTTCCAGATTCTTCATGGTTTTATTAGTTGTAGGCATGTACCAATATCCCAGGCAGACTCATTTACAATGATGTATAATAAGTTCAGTTTCATATCACGCACACAAAAAACTTACTTTCAAATTGGAAAGTAGAAAATATTTTTTATTACACAAAGCACTCATGTTTAATGTGCCATTTTAAAAACCCTTCATTATCAAATACAAATAGCTCCACATGGAGTCTCAAAAATTGAATAGTTGGTTAATAAGAAATAACTAACATTTAATTAAGTTTGATTCTTTAAGATAAAACATTACGGGTGACTTTTAATGAAAAGAATTACGCAACATTTTATTTTTAAGGTAAACAGGTTTGAAGGAGTCATTTTGGAATTTATGATAGCAGGATCCTTAAGACCAGTTACCGTAACATCATTGTTTTGTTAATGAGGATACTAAACACATAAACATTTTGTTCTCAAAATTAGTAAGGGAAATGCTGGCTTAGAACCTCAGGCTCTGCAAACACTTAGCTTTGTGCTGCCTCTCTACAGAGCTACGAAATGTATGGCCAACGTGGTTTTCTCTTTGTATTGTATTTTTTTAAGTGATCAAGTCAAAAGTTTAATTAAAGTCTAAATCATTTTCATGTAATTAAAATAATTGTTGTAGTTAATAAACATTATGCACATGTTTTGGTCTCATAATATAGAAAGTTTACTTAAAATACTAGTTACAAAGTATTTTCCCAACACTTATATTATTTATTATTTTGGTTATTAATATAAGATTTGCTCCAAAGTCACTTGTGATTTAAGACCTGGTTACCTTAGAAATTTCTTATCCCAATATACTCCATGGTACATAAGTAGCCATCACACATAAAATTAAATGTTAAGAATATTAGAAATAAGATACTTTTGGAAGTTACAGCCGAAACCTAAATTATGGTTACCCTTAGGTAAAACTGTAAGGTTGAATATGTTTATTTTCTAGGCTTTCTTCCACTTTGGTACTAGCTGCTACTTACAGCACTGTTACTCAAAGTTTACCTTAGACTACCAGCGTCAGCATCTCATAGGACCTTATTAGATACGCATATTTTTAGGCCAGGTCCCTACCAAATCAGAATTTCTGAGGGAGGGGCTCAGGAATCTGTGTTTTAACAAGCCTCAAGTGATTCTTATGCAAGGTGGAGTTTGAGAATTACTGATTCAGAGTACTTTATGCCATGCAGGTGAATGGTACATGAACATTACGAGCTCAACAGGTAACCAAGTCTCTTGGCAACTTGGTCACCTCTTGAGCTCGTAATGTTCATGTACTATTCTACTTTTGAAGCTTTTCTTGGGAATACCATGAACTACTAGATAAATGAATTTATTCCTGAAAATATAATAGTTGATATGTTTCATTAACATTTCTATATAAATAGTTGCTTTTTGGGCATAATGTCTCACCTTAATAATTAATTCATTAGCTCATGTTTATGGGAATTTTATGTTGGCTAAGAGCATAATATTTGACAGCCAGACTAATATGTAGATTAGCAACTGATCAGATCTGTGTCTGGGCCCTGCCTTAGGTGATATAGTTCTTTACTTAGCAAATTAAAATCAGATGTATTTCAGACCTCCAATATATTGAATGCATATATTGAAGAAAGTTTCAAGTTTAGTGACTTTATGTATACTCTTTTTTTTTCCCCCACTTTTTAGTTTTTTTTTCTGGGACAGGGTCTCCTGCTGGAGTGCAGTGGTGTGATCATGGCTCACTGAGCTTCAAACTCCCAGGCTCAATCTCCCCACCTCAGCCTTCTGAGGAGCTGAGACTACAGGCATGCACCACCACTCCTGGCCTTTTTTTTTTTTTTTAACTTTTTGTAGAGAAGACATCTCCCTATGTTTCCTGGGCTGGTCTGGAACTCCTGGGCTCAAGAGATCCACCCTACTTGGCCTGCCAAAGTCCTGGGATCAGAGGCATGCATGAGCCTTTGTGCCTGGCCTTGTTTTTGTTTTTTTAATATTCAAGCTTCTAAGGGTCCATTTGATTTTTTTTTCTGGTTTTATGCAGTTGATTTGCCAAATAATTTTCTTTTGCTTTTTGAGGTGGAGTCTCGCTCTGTCACCCAAGCTAGAGTGCAGTGGTGTCATCTTGGCTCACTGCAACATCCGCCTCCAGCAGAAGGTTCAAGCAATTCTTCTACCTCAAACTCCCAAGCAGCTGGGAATACAGGTGTGTGCCACCACGCCTGGCTAAGTTTTGTATTTTTAGTACAGACGGGATTTCACCATATTGACCAGGCTGGTCTTGAACTCCTAACCTCATGATCCACCTGCCTTGGCCTTCCAAAGTGTTGGAATTACAGGCATGAGCCACTGTGCCTGGCCACCAAAATAATTTTTAACAACTTTTCCCAGAACGTGAATATGCCAGCATTAGGTGACTTTCTGCCAAATGGGAATCCTAAATTTGATAGACAGATAAGCATAAAGACTCATCCTGCTTAAAAAAAAAACTCACATACAAAACCCAACTCACAAAGGAGGTCAATTAGAAGGGGAGCAAAGGTCCTGGCGGTTATGTAGCAATTTATGGTAGACTTCCTCAAGTCTTTTTTTTTTTTTTCATGAGCAGTGATTCTATTCATAAAAATAGGCCTATACTTTTTGCCACACCCTACTAAAGAAATAATTCTGTATCTTTATATGACAAATATTTACTTATTTCCTTTCGTAGTGTTCTATCAATGGAATATTTACTTCAGAAATTCTTAGTTGATACCTGAAAATATGTGACTTCTCCCTTTTCTATTATTCTTTGGATCACTCTCTCAGAATGGTCACATTGAGGGTATGTGAATGAGCCTGTTGAAGTAAAGGTGGATTACTTCTTTGATCAAATCAAAAATTATTTCCATGTTTCAGCACAAAGGACTCTATAATTCTCTAAGCACCTGGATAAATCTAGTTCCAGGATTCAAATCCATGTAATTTTCATTTTCATGGCTAAAATGCAGGAAAGTATAAAAATAAGTATATGTAGATGTATAATGAAAATTACTTCATTCATCTTTCTGTGTCTTTGAATCAGTGTCTTGTTCTTTTGATGTTCAGTGTTTGGTCTTATATGTAGTTCCTGTGTTTTGTTGACCAAGATGGAATTCATACTGGTATAAGTGGTCATTTTGTGAGCCCAAACTAGAACTACCGTAATGACCTTATATTCTTCTCTACTTGATACCTAATCCAGGATTTTAATGTGGGCTAATACTGTACTTGTGACCTATTTTGTCTTCTAAGCTTTTAAGAACGTTGTGATTTAACACATACTGGGAATGCTTAGATAACATTCCCTGCCAAGCTTGTAAAAGGTAAACTCAGAAATGCTCAGGTAAACTCAAGCAAGTAAAAGGTAAACTAGACATTTAAGAGATTAATTTCAGTCAGTAGAATAAACTAAAGGCAGTTTTCCTGCTAATCATTACAGTCATTGAACTAGGCCAGTCGTTCTTAAGCCTTACTGTGCATTTAAATTATCTGAGAATGATACTGAAAAGCTCCACTCCAAAGTTCTGATTTATTAGAGTTGGGATGTGATTCACAAGTCTGCATTTTTAGTAAGTTTCTAAGTTAATTCTGATGTGAAAGACTTGAGAACTACACTTGGAAATATTCTGATTAATAGACCTTTAAAATCCTATTTATCCTTGATAATGTATGATGCTACATATCACAATGAGAATAATGCTCACCTAGAATTATGGATACGAGACAAGAAGATCTCAAGTTAGTGGGCCAATGGATGAATTTTTTAAAATTCCTTTCAGTTTCCTGCATTTTCCAGATGTTTTCCAAAGAGTAAGCACCTATAGATTATATGAAAAAACATTTTTTTGCATAGCTCTAAGTATATAGTATATTGATGTTTTAAACACTGATACTTCAACAACATGTTTTTAGGGTTTTGTTTTTTTTTTAGTAAAAAAGGCAATACATTTCTATTACAGAAAAATTACACAGTTCAGAAGAGTGTATAAGTGAATTTAACAAAACTACCTTGAATCTCTGCATCCTAGTATGACTCTGACCTTTTAATACGCACTTTTAGGTACTTTCATTGATTTTTCTTACTATTTCTCAGACCTTCCCAGAAACATATCTGAGTCTTTGTTTTTGTGCTCCCTCTGTTTAGCAAGCTTTTTCACCAGATGTTTTTATATTTGGCTCTCTCATCTCTCTCACATGTCTGCTCAGTATCACCTATGAGGCCTTCCTATACCATCTTTTAAAAAATTAGAATGTGAGCTCTGTTTCTAGATCTCCTTGCCCCTTTTCCTTGCTTTATTTTTATTTTTCCCTATTCTACAAATTTTCTTGAGAGAGGTGTGTGTGTGTATATACATATATATATCAAGATAATTGTGATATATATTACACACACACACACACACACACACACACACACACACACACACACACACACACATATATATGTTTATTTGTTTTGCCGATTTCCTTCTTTTTTTTTTTTTTCTTTTTTTAAGAGAGACAGTCTCACTTTGTCATCCAGGCTAGAGTGCAGTGGCATGATCATACCTCACTGCAGCCTTGAATTCCTGGGCTCATGTGGCTTCACACCTCAGTCTCCTGAGTAGCTGGGACTAGAGGTACATGCATCACATCTGGCTAATTTTTGTATTTTTGTAGATATAGGGTCTTGCTGTGTTGCCCAAGCTGGGCTGGAACTTCTGGCCTCAAGTTATTCTCCAACCTTATCCTCCCAAAGCACTGGGATTAAATATATGAGCTACTGTGCTGATTTTCTGATTCTCTACTACAAGAATAAAAGCTCTGGGCATGCAGAACTTTTTTATGCTTTTTTTTTTTCAGTTCTTGCCTAGCACATAGTTATTGCTCAATAAATATTTATTGAGTGAATGGGTGAATTGTGCAGTGATTACTGAAAGTTTAAAAAGTCAATGGAATAATAAACTTCCCCCAATGTTACCATCCGGAAATAGCCAAATGTTTACTTTAAGCTGTATATTCTTTTAGTTTTTAATGTGTATGTGTATGCATATATATATATATATATATATTTGAATTTTTAAATGCAGAAACGTAACTAACATGACTTTTAAATTAACTACATAGACTTTTTCAAATTATTGATTTATAACTACTCTTTTCATATTAAGAAATATGTTTTATGTATATGTTAATATTTTTTCCAGTTTTTTCTTTCAACTTTATATGTTTTAACAAAAATAATAAAATCCAAGATTTCGTTTCATAATTATTATAATTTCATGTTTCCTTTAAATTATAAGATGACTGAGTCAATTTCTAATATTGTGAGTTGATTTTTCCCTAAATATCAGGAAACAAATTGTGTTTATTGATTACCTTTGTTAAATGAGAAATTTAGCGTATCTTCATTGTCTTCTATTCTTCTCCTAAGCTCTAGTACCTAGCAAAACAATATAAGATTTTAAAGTTTTTATAACAAACATTTTAGGTTGTCTTCTCTTTCAATCATTGCTTTGTCATTTGCATTTTCATAACCACATTCCAGTTTCTTTGCTTAATACGTTTTAAAAAATACATTAACTTTCATATTTGAGCTCTTTGTTTTCATTCATTTTTAAAAAGACTGTAATTTTTTTCAAGTAATTTTTGAAGAAGAATACATATGTAAATTTCCTTCTAAACCTTTCCATGTATGAGAATGTCTTTCTGTTTTCCCTTGACACGTGTATGATACTTTGGCTACTTATGGAAGAGTGAGATCAGCATTTTGGGAGGCCAAGGCAGGAGGTCACTTGAGAATAGTAGTTCAAGATCAGCTTGGGCAACATAGTGGCACCCTATCTTTTATTTTAATAAAAATAAAAATAAATTAGCCAGGAGTGTTCGTGTATGGCTATAGCCTCAGTTCAGGAGACTGAGGCAAGAAGATCCCTTGAGCTTAGTAGTTTGAGGCTGCAGTGTGTTATAATCAGGCCACTGCACCCCAGCCTGAATGATGCAGTGAGACCCTGTCTCAAAAAAGAAAAAAAAAAGTGAGATCACAATCGTTCTTCAGTTTAATAAAGTTGTTATACCACTGAATTTGGGAATTCTATGCAGTGGTGAAAAATGATGCCAATCTGGGTTTGTTTTTTTTTTTCTGCTTGTACATAATATTTTTACAAAATTCTTCTTAGGTTCGCATAAGAGTGTAAAGAGATAAATTAGCCCAGGGTTTTGCCTTAATATATGTAGGTATGGATAGTTAACTGTATGCGTATATATATTATATCAGCCTCTTTATCTTAGTTGATAGTATGCTCATTCCTACTCTTGAATGAGAGGAGGCCCATGTAGGCTATTGATTACCAAAACACAGAATGTGTAAGTGTCTACAGGCCCCAAACTCTTTCTTCTTGGATACTGGATCAATTATATCACTATTTGATCAATATCAAATCTCCTTCTTATATCAACATTGATAGAAATCTTACATCAATATCCTAATCTAATAGGCATTGTCTAGCAGGCTTTCTGTTACCTGTTAGATTCTTTTTTCCTGAGGTGGAATTTTCTTTTCTCTGCATTGATTCAATCAATGGGTGAATACATGAAAAAATAAAAATACTTATTGCTTCCACCTATAATATATTGCTAAAGAGTTACACTTCCTTACAGTACAGTATTACTATTATCTCACTTTTTCTCCCAATTTTTTTTTCTAAGAACCATAGTCACTGAGTAAAATATAGGGGCAAGGGTCATGGACTGAATGAAGAAGGACAGAAAAGGTACTTGATGGAAATGAGAAAGACAGTCCATAGCTCCCAGGCCATGCATGGATTAATAGCTCTGTTACTTTCTGGTTGACATTGATCTTGTTTTTCTAAATTGGGGACATCTAGTGAGGCAATGATAATGTACATTTATACATACTTCCTGGGAGAAAGGCTTTTAAAATTTCTAGCAGCAGTGTGGATGGTCCACGTATGACACTGTAGTACCTTTCATGTAGTACCTATGGCACCGATTGTAGTACCTTAGTGTTTAGAGGAAATTCCTCCCAGGTTACAATGTCATTGATGCTGAGGTGTTATTTTATGTGTGACTATGAGTTTTTTGGTGTATTTTTCCTGTGATAAGTGCCAATTAGGATTCTTTCAGTTGTATGCAACAGAAAATGCACTCATTTTACCAGCTCATGTGACTAAAAATAATATAGAGTTGGATGATTGTATCATTCATAACTAGCTTCAGTGTTAAACTGATGTCATTGTGACTCAGCCCCCTCTCTACTGTGCTTTTTTCAAGCTCCAGGTGGTAGCCTGGAGCAATTCTACATGTCTCCTCATGATAGTAAGAAAACTTATATTATCTCTGATTTCATACTATCTGTAGGTTAGTCCCCAGAAGAGAAAACTTCTTTTTCTAGTAATGCCCATTAAAGTTCTGAATTTCCAGATTAAACACATTTAAGCTATTTTCCCATCACTGAACTATGAAAATGGCTGGAGAAATGATGAGTATAAATTGGAATCACCTGCTCTAGTTCAAGGACTGGAATTGTACCTACTTGGACTAAAGCAGAGGAGAGGATCATTGAATACAAATGTAGTGATTGCAGGAAGAAGGGAATGGAGATGGTGGGGAGGCAAACAACAAATCTTCAACAAATCTTCATTAATTATAATTTTTTAAATTAAAATTATATTTTGCTGCTTATCTCTCCAGTTCTGATATTTTGAGCTTTGTCATGGATTTTTTATCATTTTTTAATTAATTAATTTTTTTCATTGAAACATAATTATGTGTATTTATGGGGCACATATTTATGATACATGCAATATAGAGTAATCAAATCAGGATAGTATATCTGTCACCTCAAATATTTGTCATACCTTGTATTGGAAACATTCAAAATCCTCTTTTCTAACTATTTGAAAATATATAATAAATAATCATTAACTATTGTATTCCTATAGAGCTGAGAACACTAGAACTTATTCCTTCCATATAGCCGTAATTTTGTATTTTGAAATCAATCCTTTCTTACCTCCCCCCTACCCTGCTATCTTTCATGGCTTCTCATAAGCACTATTCTACTCTTTAGTTCTATGATTTCAACTTTTGTTTTAGCTTCTGCATAAGAGTGAGAACATACATTATTTACGTTTCTGTTCTTGGCTTATTTCACTTAACATGTCTTCCAGGTTTATCTGTGTTGTCATGAATGACAGCATTTTATTTTTATATGGCTGAATAATGTTTCATTGTGTATATATACCACATTTTCTCTATCCATTCATCTGTTTATGGACTTTAAGTTTGATTCCATATTTTGGTTGTAGTGCTACAGTGCTGCAGTAAATATGGGGTGGAGATATCTTTTTTGATGTACTAATTTACTTTTGTCATGAGCTGTTTAATAAGTCATGAAATGTAAACTAATAAGAAATGTATTAGAATTGGAAAAACAAAACCCAGTTTTTATTAGCAGTACTGCAAATAGTCTCTATTTTGTAATGCTTTGAAAACTTTACACAGTCTTTACTAAAATGTCAACATACACATATACACTCATATATGTCTCAAATGGAATGTCTCTGTCATCAAAAGGTGATTCATATTGAATCAAATTAAGGAAATATCAGTTTTTTTTTATTTTTTTGTTTTTCGAAAAAGAGAGAAAAGGAGAAAGAAAGAAACAGCAAAAGAAAGAAAAAAAGAATGAAAGAGAGAAAGGAAATATCAGTTATTTTTATACCTAGTTTTGTGGCTTACAAAAGAATACCTGAAACTGGGTAACTTGTAAAGAAAATAAGTTTATTTCTTAACATTACGGAGGCTAAGAAGTCCAAGGTCAAGAGGCCACATCTGGTAAGAGCCTAAGAGCCTTCCTGCTGATCAGGACTCTGAAGAGTTCAAAGGCAGTGCAGGGAATCACATAGCCAGGGGGGTGAGCATGCTAACATGCTTAACATGCTTGTTGAGGTCTCTCTTTCTAGTCTTGTCATGCCACCACTTCCCCTCCCATCATAACCTACTAATCCATTGATCTACTAATTCAATAATCCATGAGTGGATTAATTCATTTGCCAGGGCAGAACCCTCATGATCTAATCACATTTTAAAGGGCCCTCCTTTCAGTGCTGCCACTTTGGGAATTAAGTTTCCAACACATGAAATGTAGGAGATGCAGTCAAACCATAGCAGCAGTCATCTGCAGCTATTTACTGTAGTCAGATTCGTGGCCATTTACTGAATTAGGAAACAAAAAACAAGTAGGGGTATATTTTGTGGGAAACATTGTAAGTTTGTTTCAATAACTTAAATTTGAGATTCTATGTAAAATCCATGTGAGTATATTAAACAGGAAATCGTAAATCTGAATTAGACTCAAGATAAAAACTTGGTAAATTTATATGGTATTTAAATTTCTAAAACTGGATGGGATCACCAAGAGTACAGGTGTGGACAAGAGATCCAAGGACTGATCCCTTGGGCATTCTGAAGTTTAGAGTTCAGGGAGATGATGAGGAATGAAAACAAAATAATTACAAAAAAAAAATAAAAGAAGAAGAAGAAGAATGAGGAAAAGGCACTGAAGTAGTGGGGGAACCAAAAGAAAGCACTTTTCTAAAAGGCAAGTGAAAGACATGATTCAAGAGGGTGGATTAAATTGTGATGCAAAGTGGCAACTACTGCTGCTAAAGTAAAATGAGGACTGATAATTAACTAGTGGAAGTTTTACCACTTCTGCTAATTAACAACCTGCTTCTTAATCCCCAAATGCGGGATGAATATTTCAGTCATAATTTTACTTGGCCTGTCTGAAATATTTAACCTGCTTGAGAATGTTCTCCTTTGACATTCAGCATATTATTTTCTCTATTATTTTTATTTATTGCATCTCTTTGCTCAGTTTTCTTTTCAGCCACCTTTTTTCTTTCCTGTACTATTAATAGGTATATCAGACATTGGTGTTGCTCAAAATTGTATATAAAATGCTTATCAAGACCTCTGTATTTTAATTTTAGGAATCTGCACCTATATGTTGCACTGACATTTTGCATTCAGTATCTCTTAATAGAGTTTTACTTCAGACCTGGAACTCCTACTGAATTCTTCCAATAAATGGGGCTAAGTTTATTAGTCAGGCAGACTTCTAGAAATCTTCCTTAAGTTCCCCCTCTCCCTTACTTCCAGTTACTTTATTATTTCAGCCCCTTGTCTTTCTCATCTACTTATATATATTTCACCACCCTGTCCCCCAGAGGCCTTTTCAAAATAGTGTCAGGATGATATTAGTAAATCACAAAATATGATTTTTGTGTGATTTAAAAATATCGTTAGCATATTGAAAATGTTTCAAAGACTACTCATCATCATATTATTGGTACAACAATAATGTTAGAATTGCAGCATTTCTGCAGTTTTCTTGGCCTTTCCTTTGGGAATGCAAGACAGCTGCCGCAGTAACAGCATCACATCAATGTTCAGGTCAGAAGGGCAGGAGAATTAACTCCATAGATTTCCACTTGTGTCTCATTAGCTGAAGCTGGATTGGATGCCCACACCTAGGCCTCTAATTGTCCAAGGATGATGAAATGACTGTGACTGGCATAGACCAATCATCATTCTCCTCCTAGGCGTAGTTAAACAGCCTTTCCTCCCTGAGATCAATGTAATTCCACCTGTACCAAAAGAATGTGGGGCTCTGTTGGCAGGAAGCGACAAGTGAGAATAGTTGTTGGTTGATTAGACAACATATATGTCTACTGTGTGTCTAGCTCTTCTACTGTAAGTTTCTCAAAGGAGCTTTTTTCTTCTTCTTTGTTTACTTCTTGTTTATCTTTCTATCTTTAGTAACTGGCTTTAGTTCCTGGCCATGATCCATACTATTTGCCAAAATGAATGAAATAAAATGATGCAATAGATATTTATGGATTAATTTTTTTTCACTAAGTAATAAGTGATATTAATAGGTAGATACATAGGCAAATAATATATTTGGTGAGGAAAAATGACACCAATTCTGCTTATTGTATTACTGTAGACACTAATGACTGAATTTTAATAATTGTGTATGCATGGAGTGAAGAAACATGATAATTACATTTAAAGACAAGAAACTAAGAAGGCTGTAATTGGTATTATTGGCTAATTGAGAATTCCAGTTTTAAAATATGATTTGAAATTAGGCAATCTAAGAGTCGACCTGAGATTTGGCTGCATAATTGAGAAAAGCAACATAATAGTGATTTAAAAGTTCAAGTTTTCCAGGGTTGAGACATCTTTCAGTGCCTGTTCTACTATTCTTTGGTATAACCCTTGTCCTTACGATCCAAGATATTTGCTAAGATGTCAGCCTTCCTTTCCAAGTTCCAAGTGGAAGGAAAAGGGTGAGCTGAAAATGCAAACAATAAATCCTAAGGCTTTTTATTTTTAAAAATTTGTGGAAATAGTGTTTAAGTAAGATGCTATTTTTAAAATTATTTTCTCCAATGTTAGATTAATCTGCATTTTTCAAAATGCTTTTCATGGGATATTTTGAATTTATTTACTCTAAGTCTTAGGAAATAGCAAAGATGAAGATGAATTTTAAACAGGGAACTATAGCTTATCCAAAAATATACATACTTTTAAACAGCTTATTATACTTTTTCTGCATCAAGCCGCTTTGATAAAAGAGTAAAATGTTTTTCTTTGAATTTTGATACAGATTGCATTTATATTTCTTAGAAATAAAATGTATTTAAGAAACTGCTCAAAATAGATTTTCTTAGACAACCAAATTATATTAAATAGCAATTAACTTAGAAATCTATTTTTTTACTCTAAAAACTGCTGGACATTTTAGACTTGTTATATTACATTATTTTTAAAATGCAAGCCATTTTTTGATGTTTAGACTAGAACAATTAGGGATTTTGGCTAGGAATTTTAGTTAAATTTTCAGGAGATCAGGGCTGAGTAATTCATTAAAAAGAACTTGGGCTGGGCGCCGTGGCTTACGCCTATAATCGCAGCTCTTTGGGAGGCTGAGGTAGGCAGATCACGAGGTCAGGAGTTTGAGATCAGCCTGGCCAATATGGTGAAACCCCATCTCATTATCAATACCCACTACCCCACCAAGGATAGTGGTAACTATCCTGACCACTTGCAGAATAGATGAATATTGTCCATTTGTGTGTTTTGTAGTCACGGAATACAATATTATTTTTATATCTGGTTTCTTTCATTATTTGTGAGTTTCATCCATAGGGTTGCGTGTAGTTGTCACTTACTCATTTATTCTTATTATTATAAACTTTTCCACAAAGTATGAATATACTATATTTATCATTTTACTATTAACATATATTTAAGCAGTTTATATACTTTGGTGCTATTATAAATAGAAATGCTGTGAATATTCTAATACATGTCTTTTGGTGAACATTACCCGTTGCTCTTGGTTCTACACTTAGGAGTGGAAATGCTGGTCATAGGGTATGTATTTGCTCGGCGTTAGAGGATTCAGCCAATGGTTGTCCACAGTGATTGCTCCGGTTTACATTTCCCTGAGCAGTATATGAGTTTCAGTTACTCTGCATTGTTGCCAGTCTATGGTATTGTGCATTTTAGCCCTTCTGTTGGGAGTGTAGCAGTATCTCTTTGCAGTTTTACTTTGTATTTTCCTTATGACTAGTGTTATTGAGCTAGTTATTGATCATCATTTGGATGATCCAGGTTCTGAGTTTGTCTTCCCTTTTGTCCATTTTTCTCTTGGTTTTCCAGTCTGGTTTTTATTTATTTATTTGTTGTTTGTTTGTTTGTTTGAGTTGTAAGTGTCCTTTTTGGGTTGAAGATAGGTACTATAAACATTTTCTCTCTTGCTTTTCACTCTTTTAGTGATGTCTTGATGAATGTAAGTGTCTTAGTCTGTTTTGTGTTGCTATAAAGGAATCCTCAAGGCTGAGTAATCTATAAAGAAAAAAGGTTTATTAAGCTCTTGATTCTAATGTCTGGAAAAGTTCAAGATTGAGCATTTGGTTAGGGCCTCAGACTGCCCTCACTCATGATAGAAGGTGAAAGGGAGCTTGTGTGTGCAAAGGACACACAGCAAGAAAAGCAGCAAGGAGCTAGGAGGTACCAGGATCTTTTTAACAAACAGCTTTCTTGGGAACTAGAGTGAGAACTCACCCCTTTCCTGAGAGAAGGCATTAATCTGTTCATAAGAGAACTGCCCCCTTGACACAAACACCTTTCCATTACCTATATCATACCTCTAACATTGTGACCAAATTTCAACATTAGGTTTGAGAGAGGACCAATATCCAAAGTCTAGCAATAAATTTGTAACCATAATATTGTCCTATATGTCAATATATTTCCCTTGTGATTGGCATTTTTATGTCCTATTTAATGAGTCTTTTCCTATCCCCAAGACAAGATGTTATCATTAGTTTTCTTTTAAAGCTTTAATATTTTACCATATGTATTTACATTTCCAATTGCTCCCTCTTTTTAAAATTATGTTAGCTTAGTGTCAAGATATCTATATCTCTCTCTATATTTCCATGAGGGTATTCAATTATGCAGAATCATTTACTAAAAGGTTTATTCTTTGCCCCACTGAATTATCATCTTCACCATAAATCACTTAACTGTATATGATGAAATCGATCCCAGGCTCTTGCTGTTCCATTAGTCAGTTTGTGTATCTTTGCATCAATACCACCCATTTTCATTACAACAGCTTTATAATAGGAAGTAAAAACATTCAGCTGTTCGTATAAAACCTCAGTCATTTTCAAGACTGCCTTGGCTATTCTTGGGCATTTACATTTCCATATGGATTTTAGAATTAGCTTTTCACTTTTCATACAAAAAATCTGCTGGGATTTTGATTGGGACTGAATTATAGATTAATTTTGAGAGAATTTACATCTTGACAAGATTAAATCTTCTAATTAATTAACTCAATGTATCTTTTTTTGTTTAAGATTTTTATGTTTAATTTATGAGAGATGTTGCTCTGTAGTTTCCCTTCTTATATGTCTTTTTCAGGTTTAGGGAGGATATAAAGAAGTGAGAAGTGATTCTTTTTACCATATTCTCAAAGAGTTTGTGCACCATTTCTTCTTGAAATATTTTAAAGAATTAATCAGTGAAATGATATGGGCCTCGAAGATTGTGTGTGGGAAAGATTCACATGTAGACTTATATTTATATTCAGGGTAAATAGATTTTCTCATTTTTCTATCAACTTTGATAACTTGTATTTCTTTTTGAAGAATGTGTCCATTCATCAAGGTTATCCAATATATTGATGTGAAGATGGGTATAATATTTTTATTGTTTTATATCAGTAACTTCTATAGTAATGCCTTTTTTTATTCCTTATCTGATACGGATATTTGTATTTTTTCTCTTTTTTTTTTTTTATCAGTCCTTCTGCAAGTTGATCTAAAGGAACCAGTGTTTGGTTTTAGTTGATTTCCTCTATTATATGTTTATAAACTATTTCATTGCTTTCTCCTCTTTTTGGAAGGATTTCCTTTTCTACATTTTTTGGGCTTGATTTGCTTTTCTTTTTCCAGTTTTTAAAGATAGAAATTTAAGTCTTTGATTTTTTTCCTTCTCCTTTTCTATTAGAAAAAAATATGATATAATTAATGCTATAATACTCCCCCACTCAAGCACTGATCTAGCTGCAACCCACAAATTTCTATGTGTTTAGACTTTGCTACTTAGTGGTAAATATTTTCTAAATTCCATTTTTATTTTTTTCTGATTCCAAAATTGTTTAGAAATGCATTCTTTAATTTCTAGATAGTTGTGAATTTTGTTGTTTTATTTATTGATTTCAGACTTCTATCCTCATTTAAAAATAAACTCCAAATAATTCAGTGTTTTAAAATTTGGTTAAATTTTTGTATGGTTCTATGCATGGTTTATTTTTGTAAATATTCCACGTTTATTTGAGAAGAATGTGAATTCTATCATTATTGGGTAAAGTATCATATATATGTGAATTGAGCCCTTTTCTGTATGTTATTCAGATCCTATGGGATTTTATCTATTTATTCTATCACCTATTGAGATTTGTTACTTAAAATTTCCCATTATGATTGTGGATTTGCATATTTCTTTTTTAATTGTGTTATTCTTGCTTTATATAATTGAAAACTATATATGTCATTTGGATGCAGACAGTTTTAGGATTATCATATATTACAGTCTCATTGACCCCTTTATTCTTAAGCAATGTTCCTCTCTCTTTGATAATATTTCTTGTCTTAAAATCTATTTTATATTTGATTTATATAACATCTTTCTTTTGATTAATATTTGTATAGTTTATCATTTCCTGATCTTTGACTTTCAACTATTCTGAAACCTTTTATTAAAGTGTGTTCCAGGTAAAGAGTATACAGTTGAATTTTTAAATGTAGACTCTTTTGTTTTGATTTGTAACTTTAATTTCTCATTTACTGTATAACTGTTATAATTTGATTTATGTATACAAACTTTTTCTCATTTACAATTTTTGTTTTCTCATTTATAATTTTTAATTAATTACACTTTCCTTCAATTAACTTGTTAATAGTATGTTTATATACTATTCTTTTTTGTAATTACCCTAGAGATTCCATTATGTAAATTTGACTCATTATAGTTTATTACAAATGATTACTCTTATCTCTTGTTTAATACTAATACTAACTCCATTTATCCTGCTGTCTTTTGTGTTACTGTTTCATGTAATTTAGTGCTACAAGTATTTTAAATTTCATAAGACATTACAATGATTGTTTTGTATAGTTAATATTTATTTATATTTAACTACATATTTTCTCTTTCTGATGATCTTCATTATCTCTAACATTTTCATGTTTCTTTTTCTTTTGCCCAAAGAAATCCCTTAGTTTTTTTTCTAGAACAGGTCTACTAGCAATGAATTTCCCAGGTTTTGTTTGTATGAAAACTTGAAAATGTTCACATTCTTCAATTTTTAAATCATATCTTTACTGAGTTTTTAGTTATCTTTAGCACTTTAAAATGACATTTCATTATATTCTGACTTTCATTATTTCTGTTGATCTTTGTAACGTGAACATTCTTAAAATTTAAGATTTTCTTTTTGTGTTTTTTGCCATTTTAGTGTGATGCGCATAGGTAAGGAATCACTTTAGCTTATCCTGCTTGGAGGTTGGTGAGCTTTGGAGGTCTTAGTTTTTAAATCAGTTTCAGAAATTTCTCATTTTTTATCTCTCTGAATATTGGTTCCACTATATTATCCCTTTCCTCTTATTCTTATACTACTCTTACCTGCATGTTTAACTTTTCAGTGTACCTTATCTGTCTCTTATGCTTTGTTCTATTTCTCTTTTTCTTTATGCATTGATTTTGGCATATAACATTTATTTATGTTCCACTGCATTAATAGTGACTTTGGGGTATCCAGGCAACTAATTAACTCATCCATTGAGATCTAAATTTCAGCTACTGTGTTTTTCAGTTTTATAGTATTCATTTTATTTTTATTTTAATTAATTAATTATTATGTTTTTGAAACAGAATCTGTGTCACCCAGGTTGGACACAGTGGCATGATCTTGGCTCACTGCAACCTCTGCTTTCTGGGTTCAAGCAATTCTCGTACCTCAGCCTCCTGAGTAGCTGGGACTGCAGGTGTGCAGTACCATGCCCAGCTAATTTTTATATTTTTAGTAGAGACAGAGTTTCACCATGTTGACCAAGCTGGTCTCAAACTCTTGGCCTCAAGTGATCTGCTCTCCTTGGCCTCCCAAAGTACTAGGATTACAGGAATAAGCCACCATGGCTGGCCTTTATTTTTATATATTCCAATTATCTGGTGAAAATACTTCATTTTTCAGTTATTTTATTTTATTGTATCTGTTACTGCACATTAAAAATAGCATATGACTTAAGCTAAAGAGAAGCATATTATATACTTTGTCACCTAAAAACTTCAAACTCAGCCAGGAGGGTACTGTGGGTACTGTAATGCATGCTTGTAATCCCAGCTACTTAAATGGCTGAAGTGGAAGGACTGCCTGAGCCCAAAAGTTTGAGGCCAGCCTGGGCAACATAGTGAGACCCTATCTCTTTAAAAAAGAATTCAAACTAGAATCACTAATAATTGGAGAGTGTTGTCAGCTGCACTGTTTTTTCTTATTGTTAAAAGGTGAGCTTGGAATGTCTGATTAAAGTATGAAACACTGAATGAGAAATATTCTTCTATGCATATTTCTTCAGGCCTTCAAAACAAGATAGTGGAGATCTGCTCAAGTACACATTTTCTGTGGTAATAGGAAGAAGTAAGGACTTAGAGGACCCGTTATAGATGTGACATGAACAGGCTGAGATGATTATGGTGAAGTCATTACATTTGGTTTTGGTACTTCTTTGGTTCCCAAACACATATCCTTGATCTAATCCATCTTCGGTTTATTTAAAAAGACTTCTGTTTTTATTCCTGCCCCATTAAGGGGATTATTTATTTTTTGTGTCTGCCTTCCTCATCTGCTTCTCCCTGACATTGCTTCCAACAATACTTGCAGATTAGAGAAGAATTAGTACTATATCCCAGAGATAGATTTAAGCTGATGTGTGCTGAAATATTGATGGTTGGGGTTGGTGGGCAGAAAACTCTAATGGAAAAGTAAAAAAGAAGAAATGAAATTGTGCAAGTGAAGTTAGAAAATATAATCTAATTACACTGTATCTTTATGTGGATATATTAATTTCCACATTTTTCCCCTTTTAATTTTGTTAGTATTAGAAAGCACTGCTTTGGATTTTTAGTGTGACTTCTTTTTATTTAAATTATATACCTGAAAGCAGAAATTGTAGTCTTGTGTTTTATAGCAATAAAATGTACTAATTAGCATAATCAGCATAAAATAAACATTATAAACTCCCTGGAAATCTCCCTCTTGGCTCCTTTTAGTTATAATTTCCGTTTTCCCTCCAAAAAAACTCCCTCATAACTTCTAATAACATAGAATTAATTTTGTTTATTTTAACTTACTATAAATGGAATCATGCAATATGTATTCTTTTATGTTTGACTTTTGATCATCATAGTTCATTCTAATTTTTTATAGTACCCTAATATAGTATTATACTACAATTTTGATCCCCAATTTGTGAGGGTCTGTTCTTAAGGAAGATTTGTGGGTCTCTCCCCTTCCCCTAAACCACCTTCTGTGGCAACCAGTCCCTGCTCTGTGTGTAAATGTAGAGTGTTTTATATATGAGTGTTGAGTGATGTATGTATGAGTGTTGAGTGTTGTGTATATGAATATTGAGTAAGAGAGTTTTTCTGCATTTCCTCAAACAGTGGCAGATCTATGCTTTTTTGGACAGGACTGGGAACTTTTTTCCCAGCCTGCTCCCTAGGGGATGATAGCTTTTGCTTCTTCCCTTTTCCTAGAACTGGTGATCTTTGCTTGGTTCCTAGGGTCAGAAAGGAGGGTTTTCTATCCCTCCTCAGAGGAAAATGAGGTTTGCTTTTACTCCTTCTCCATTGTTACTGGAAGTGAAGGTGTTCCATTTTATATATAAGTGGAAACAAGTATAACTCTGAATTTCTGTATTTTTGCCTTCCTGGTCATTATTTTATTAAATGTTGATAATTTAATGTTATCTTCCTAGATATTTCCTAATAGATATTTACAGAACATTTTACCCAACATCTGCAGAATACATATTTTTCTCCCCAACACATGCATCATTTGTAAGGCTAGACCATATGTTAGGCCACAAAATGTCTTAAAAAATTCAAAAAAGTTGAAATCATATGAAATGTCTTCTCTGGCCACAATAGAATAAGACTAGAAATTAGTAACAAGAAGAACTTTGGAAACTATACAAACACATGGAAATTAAACAGTATGCTACTGAATGACCAGTGGGTCAATGGATAAATTAAATACACTGAAAATGTTTTGAGACAAATGAAAACAGAAACACAACATACCAAAACCTATGGGATATTTCATAAGCAGTATTAAGAGAAACATTTACAGCAACAAATACCTACATCAAAAAAGTAGAAAAACTTGAAATAAACAAACTAATGATTCATCTTAAAGAACTATAAAAGCAAAAGCAAACCTAACCTAGAATTTGTAGAAGAAATAATAAATATCAGAGCAGAAATAAATGGAATTGAAACAAATACTAAAGATCAATGAAGTGAAAAGTTGGTTTTCAGAAAAGATAAAATTGGGAAACCTTAAGCCAGATTAATAAAAAAGACCTAAATAAATTAGTTCAGAGATGAAAACAAAAAAAGACATTACAACTGATACTACAGAGATTCAAAGGATCATTTAAGAGTACTATTAGCAATTATATGCCAATAAATTAGAAAACCTAAAATAAATAGATGCATTTCTAGACACATACAGCCTACAAAGATTGAACCATGAAAAAAATCCAAAATCGTAGCAGACCAATACCAAGCAATGAGATCAAACTGGTAATAAAAATTCTCCCATCAAAGGAAAACGCAGGATACAATGGCTTTACTGCTGAATTTTAACATTTAATGAAGAACTAAACCAAATTTACTCAGATTATTCTATAAAATGGAGGAGGAGAGAATACTTCCAAACCCATTCTATGAGGCCAGTATTACCCTAATACCGAAACCAGACAAAGACACAACAACAGAAAAAGAAAACTGAAGGCCAGTATTTCTGATGAATATTAATGCAAAAATATTCAACAAAATACCAGCAAACTGACTTCAACAGCATATTTTAAAAAAAGATCATCAATTGTGACCAAGTGGGATTTATCCCAGGGATCTAAGGATGGTTCAACATATGCAAATCAAATTATACATCATGTCAACAGGATGAAGGACAAAAACCATATGATCATTTCAATTGATGCTGAAAAAGCATTTGGAAAATTCAGCATTCCTTCATGATAAAAACCTTAAAAAAAACTGGGTTTAGAAGGAACATACCACAACCCAGTAAAAGTCATGTACATACTGAATGGGAAAAAACTGAAAGCCTTTCCTCAAGATCTGGAACAAGACAAAGATGCCCACTTTCACCATTGTTATTCAACATAGTTTTTGAAATCCTGGCTAGAGCAATCAGACAGGAGAAAGAGATAAAGGGCATCCAAGTTGGAACAAAAGAAATCAAATTATCCTTGTTTTGCAACGAATATGACCTTATATTTAGAAAAACCTAAAGACTCCACCCAAAAAAAATTAAAACTGATAAATTCAATAAGTTGCAGAATGCAAAATCAATATACAAAAATAAGAAGCATTTCTATATGCCAGTAGTGAACAATCTGAAGAAGAAATCAAGGCTGGGCACAGTGGCTCATGCCTGCAATCCCAGCAGTTTGGGAGGCTGAGGTGGGTGGATCACTAGAGGTCAGGAGTTCATTTCATCATGTTGGACTGACCAACATGGCAAAATGCCATCTCTACTAAAAATGCAAAAATTAGCTGAGTGTGGTGGCACACACCTGTGGTCCCAGCTACTTGGGAGATTGAGGCACGAGAATTGCTTGAACTCAGGAGGCAGAGGCTGCAGTGAGCCCAGATTGTGCTACTGCACTCCAGCCTAGGTGATAGAGTAAAATGGTGTCTCAAAAAATAAAAAAAGAAAAGAAATCAAGAATTTAATCCCATTTATAATAGCTACATATAAAATAAAATACTTGGGAATAAACTTAACCAAAGAAGTGAATGAGTTCTATAATGAAAACTATAAAACATTGATGAATCTGAAGAGGACAAAAAGTTGAAAGATTTTCCATGTTCATGGACTGGAAGATTCAATATTGTTAAAATGTCTATACTACCCTAAACAATCTATACATTCAGTGTATTCTCAATCAAAATACCAATGGCATTCTTCACAGAAATAGAAAACATAATCCTGAAATTTATATGGAATCGCAAAAGCTCAGAATAGCCAAAAGCCATCTAGTGAAAAAAATAAAGAAATGACATCATTACCTGACTTTAAATTATACTGCAGAGATACAGTAACCAAAACAGCATGGTATGGCATAAAAACAGACAAATAGACCAATGGAACAGCATAAAGAACCCAGAAATAAACCCATACATATACAGTGAACTTTTTTTTTTTTTTTAGAAAAAGAAAAGGAGAAAGAAAGAAACAGCAAAAGAAAGAAAAAGAGAATGAAAGAGAGAAAGAAAGAGGAAGAGAAAGAGGGAGAGAGAATGGGATTCTTGTTTTATTGCCCAGGCTAAAATGCAGTTTAAAAATGGGTATTCAAAACCTCTTTTATGCCAGTAATTGTGCTTAACAGTGGAGACAGGAAGGAATAGGGGATGAAAATAACAAATAAGCAGCCAACCAATATTTTATTTAAACCTGTGAAATGCTATGCAATTGCTGAGGAGTGATTTACTTCCAATTATGGGGTCACTTTTAAAATAGG
>CAUYQU010062598.1:0-44025 GCA_963574635.1 Cheracebus regulus | reverse complement strand
GCGACCTGTGGGGCTCCTCCACTGGGAATGTCCTGGTCTGTGGGCAGCGAAAATTTATTGGTAAGTGTGGCGTCCACTGGCTCTTTGCGCTTTTACTGGGAGCTGCAATCCTGAGCTGCTAGTGATCGGCCATCTTGGATCTGTACTATCTTCGGCAATATTATATAATTATTCCTTATAGTGCAACCCTGTAACATAAATATAATTATTCACATTTTATGTTTGAGGAAAGTGAAGATGAGAGAAATTAGGTTACTTGCCCCATCTCACACAGCTAGTGGATGGCAGACCCAGAATTCAGTCCCACATTTGCCTGAGCTGCTAGAACATCTCTGCTCACCAGAAGGCTTGCTAAAGAGGAGCACCTTGCTCAAAGTTATTCAAGGTCCCACCATGTTAAAATAGGACACAGTTTGCATCTCACTACATCTTTGAGGGAGAGAGTGGCATAGAGGCTTGAACAGCCCTGAAGCCACAAGGACCAAGTTAAAGTTCTAACTTTGGTAATGGATTCTGATTCACATAACCACCCTAGACCTGTTTCGCTGTGCATAAAAGGAGATGAATACTGACTAGATCAGGGGTCTCTAACTTTGATCATGAACCCATCAATTTTTTGAAAAAAGCACATATTGCCAGTATCTATGCATTTATCCATATATTTATAAGCCATAAATATGCACTTTAATGAAGAAACATTGCATATATTATTAAAAAGCAGAAAAATAAAATATTTAAAAGGATGAGATAAAGGTGAAATAGGAATATGAAATGTCCTGTTTATTGTGATGTCTGGATACTATCATCAGCTAATACCTCAAGGCACAATACGAACGGGGGCAAGATTGATTTGTAGAACTGTATTCATTTCTCCCTCATGCTGAGGACTAGTGGAGGAGGCAAGGCCGCCACGTCCTTTGTATTCACTTGCACTCATATTAGAGTCATTAACTTCAGATTGTGGTGTCTTTGCAGAATATCCATTTTGTGAGGAATAGTTTCATCCAAACAGGGAAACAGAATTCATAAGCCTACCTAAGTAGGCACATGTATTTGTTTCCTGAGGCAGCCATGACGGAGTACCACAAACTGGGTGGCTTAAAACAAGAGAAATCCATTTTCTCACAGTCTGGAGGCTGGCAGTCTGAAATCAAGATGCCGGCAGGGCCATGCTCCCCAACAAACCTGCAGGGGAGAATCTTTCATGCCTTTTCTAGCTTCTGTTGGTTGCCAGCAATCCTTGATGCCAAAATTTGTTGAGCCAACCTCAGCTCGAACGATCCATGGCTGGTCGGTGCATTACCCCAATCTCTGTCTCCATCACCTCATGGCTATCTTCTCTCTGTGTGTCTCTGTCTTTGTGTCTCTTCTCTTCTTATGAGGACACCAGTCCTATTGTATTAAGGGCCTACTGTACTCTACTACAGCTTCGTCTCAACAATTCCATCTGCAACAGCCTTATCTCCAAGTAAGATTTGAAGTACTGGGTGTTAGGACTTCACCATATCTTTCCATAGGACACAATTCAGCCCAAACAGCATGCATAGATAAGCTGAAGGAAAACAGAACAAGGAGGCAGCTTTGTTCATATTCTAGAACCTCCATCCTTGCCTCAGTGACCTTCTGACACATACAGCATGTGAAGGTACCATGGCCATGCATTTATTAATCTTTTTAAATTTTTTTAAAGTAGTACAGAATGGGAAACCTGTAAAGGAATGGCCAGAGATAGAGGGGGGAAAGATGATTAGAGTGTGACCTCACGCAGTTAAGGGAGGGGAATGCTTCAAGAAGGGAGGGTCAGTCGGGATAGCTGGAGCCAAGAAGTTACTGTAATGGCTTGGAGGTATCCATAGGATTAGTAACAGGAAGGTCACAGTGACCCTTCGTTTCTCTTATTTTATACTAACATTTTCCTTCCCAACTTTTATCTGTAACCTTGTATGTCCTGTAGAGACCTTTGTCCTAGAGAATCCCAAAGATTTCTTACATCTTAAAAATATGTAATGACCCTATGAACATCTCTTCCCCAGAAGTCACTTCCAAAATGACTAAGAAATCAGACGCTGTGAATTAGTATTAAATTGAACCATATAAGAATTTTGAGAGGGCAGAAAGGGGAGACATCAAAAGGACACTCGAATCTATTATCATATTTATTTGTATCTTAATAGCACACCTACAAGGAAAATATGTAGAACAATATGGTCTATACTGTGTTGAAAGAAACTGACAGCCTTATCAGTAATCATTATAATTATTAAAATTTACCATTTACCAGTGGAAGGCAAGAGAGTGTACTGGTTAATGGCACTAAGTTTGGAGCCAGACTTCCCAGCACAAATCTCAGCTCTGCTACTTACTAGCTTTATAACTTTGGATTACTTAATCTTTTTGTGCCTCGGTTTCCTCATCTATGAAATCTGTAAAAATAGTACTACCTCATAGGGTTATTTTGCAAATAAATTTATGTGAAGTGCTTCAAACAGTGCCTGGCACATAATAAGAGCTATGTAAGGGTTAATTACCATTGCGATGATGATGACTGCAATCCTCTGAGCTTCTGTAATGAACTAACACTATGCTGAGCATTTTGCTTAGCTTATCTTTTTTTCATCACTAAATCACACAGTGACTAAGAGAATGGGCTGAGAAATCAGACTGACTGACTTTGAATGTACGCCTTGCCACTTGCTGGCTAGATCACCCTGGATGAGTCATTTAACATTTCTTACAGCCCTGTCAAACAATCCATGTAATCCATTTCGTGTAGCACCTGTGTGTAGTCAATATTCAACTAATGCAAGCTCTTGTAATTCATGACCCAGTGAAAGAAGTACACTTATATCCATTTTGCCAACATAACTCTGTTAAGCCACTTACTGGTCTAGAGTCTCATAGCTGATGTGTATTTGAACCTGTCCTAAAAGTCAAGTCAGTTATCTGTAACTAGTGCTCTGGTCAGCCCAGTTTATACTGAAAATTCCCAGCCTCTTAGATAATTTTGTCATTCAGTCAACTCTTCAGATCTCTCACATTTTCATGAATGCCATGCCAATCATTGATTGACAGGAGTTTCTCAGAGTAGAAGAAGTTATAAGCATTGAATCTTCCACCAAAGCAATAGAAGTCACACTGTCTTTCTTAAAAGTAAAGTGCTGGCCTGCCTTGGCACTGTGGGAAAACAGAATTTTAAATTTTAGTTGAATGGAGGAAATCTTGAACTACTTCTCGACCTAGCCCTGAAATTGACTAATGTGTAGCATTGGCTGAACAGATATCTAGCCCCAAAGGCCCCTTTGAGTTCCAGAAATTCTACATTTGTATGAACTTACCATCCAAGTAGGAATATAAGATGAGAAACATAATAAGGTAATTATAGAACGGCTTAAAGTCATTTGTGATCCAGGGATAAAGGCTTTATAGAGGTTAGAATGGCCTTTAATTGATGATTTCAACAGTAATTTCTAAAATTCCCAGTCATGAGAATATCCTAAGGCTCTGTTTTAAAAGTACAGATTTCTGGGTCCCATCCCTGACTGACTAAATCACAATCTCCAGAGAATCTATATTCTTTAAAAGCCCCTATGATTCTTGAGCTGCAGCATGTTTGGAAGGCAATGTATTAGATCAATGGACTCTACCTCTAGTCACTTAGATTTAATTAGGATGGTGGTTCAGGGAACAATATTTTTTAAAAGCTCTTCAGGTGGTTCTATTGTATCCAGAGCTGAAAACCACTGGGTTAGATCACTGAATTGTTGGAAATTTTTCTTTAAAAAAAGAATCAGAGCCGAGCGCAATGGCTCATACCTATAATCCCAGCACTTTGGAAAGAGGCCGAGGTGGGCAGATTTCTTGAGCCCAGGAGTTCAAGACCAGCCTGGGCAAGATGGCCAACTTCTGTCTCCATAAAAAAAAAAATGCAAAAAGTTAGCCAGGTGTGGAGGCGCAGGCCTGTGGTCTCAACTACTTAGGAGGTTGAGGTAGAAGGCTTGCTTGAACCCAGGAGACTGAGGCTGCAGTGAGCCATGATCATACCAGTGAATTCCAACCTGGATAACATAGTGAGGCTGGCTCAAAATAAATAAATAAATAAATAAGGATCAGATATTTCTACATCCATGTTCCCGGCAGCATTCACAAAACTCAAAATGTGAAAACAACCCAAGCATCCATCAATGGATGAAAGGAAAAACGAAACGTGACATATCTAGAAAACAGAATATTATCCAGCCTTAAAATGAACAGAAATTCTGACACACGCCTCAACATGAGTGAACCTTAAGAACATTATGCTAAGTAAAATAAGCCAGTCACAAAAAGACAAATACCATATGATTCCACTTGTATGAAATATCTAGAATGGTCAAACTCAGAAACAGAAAGTAGAATGGTGGTTACCAGGGTCTGGGGAGAGAGAGACATGGCAAGGCTGTGTTGACTGGGTAGAATCTCAGTTCTGCAAGATGAAAAGAGTTCTGGAGACTTGTTACATAACAGTGTGAATGTACTTAACACTACTAAAGTGTATACATGGTTATGAAGGTAGATTTAATGTTCTGTGTGTGTGTGTTTTAATTATACTTTAGGTTCTGGGGTACATGTGCGGATCATGCAGGATTGTTGCATAGGTATATACATGGCAAGGTGGTTTGCAGCCTCCATCCCCCGTCACCTACATCTGGCATTTCTGCCCCATGTTCTCTCTCCCCAACCTCCTCACCCCCAATGTCCCTCCTCTAGCGCCCCTCAACAGACCCCAGTGTGTGTTGCTCCTCTCCCTGTGTCCTTATGTTGTCATTGTTCAACACCCTCCTAGGAATGACAACATG
This sequence comes from Cheracebus regulus, assembly GCA_963574635.1. NCBI lineage: Eukaryota > Metazoa > Chordata > Mammalia > Primates > Pitheciidae > Cheracebus > Cheracebus regulus. The sequence continues at coordinate 39,190 of CAUYQU010062598.1, read as the reverse complement.
CGGTGTTTGATTTTCTGTTCGTGTCAGTTTGCTGAGAATGATGGTTTCAAAAGTGGGTGAAGGATATGAACAGACATTTTTCAAAAGAAGACATATATGGGGTCAACAAACATGAAAAAATGCTCATCACTGGTTATCAGAGAAATGCAAATCTGTGTGCTTTATAATCGTTTTTTTTTTAAAGATGGGGATGATAGACGTCTCATAGCACACCTCACCCCCACCCAAACATTGCGAATTGATGACTGCACACTTACAGAGCCCAGGTCCTTGCACTCGCTGACACTGGAGAGAACACTGTGAGAAAAGATGGAGAGAAAGCGAAGTGATGGAAGTTATGAGCATTTGTGTTTTGGAGAGGGAATGAGGGATTGAGAGTAAGGAAAAATGATGGAGATTGTCCTCCGAAGATGCTAGGGAGGAAAAAAGCCCCGACAGACAAAGCCCCCTCAAACACGTATGCACCATCGATTCTTTAAAACACTGCCCAGTAAGCAGAAAGCCAGTGCTCCCATGCTGGGACCACATTCCTCTATCGTGTTACTAGGGCACCAATTGGCCACAAAAGCAGCAAGGTCTATGGGCAAGAGCTGGAGCAAACACCCAGAGACCCAACTTCAAAAAGTCTGCCTCTGTCCCAGGGCCACTTGGGTTACTGTCCCTCCACCCATCCTCAGATCCTGTTCCAGGCTGCTGCAGGTGTGATTCCGATCACACAGGCTCATCAGTCCCTGCTGTGTGGCAGACCAGTCCAGGCCCAGGGAGGGTGAGATGCAGAAGGCTGAGTCCTGTCTGGGGCGTGAACCACTTCATATAGGGCGAGGCGTCTGCCGGACACTCGGCTGGGCGAGGCTTCCACCTTCGAGGGGCTTTTTGAAAAGAAGATGAACCAACACCTTTAAATGACTCACACCCTCTCCAGGTGTTCTCTCCCCTTCTCGGCTCACAATCCCTTTTGTCTCTTAAACCCAGACGAGACAAATGTGGTATTATTCTCTTCAATAATTGGGTTCCCCTTCCCAAACTAGCAAAGCCAAAAATCTATGAGAAAGAAAGCCTGTGGTTCACATTGAGGGCGTCGGCGGAGGGAGGTGTATATGCTTAGAGGGGGTTGGGTTGTTCCCAAAATAATCATTACTACAAAGACGAATCAGTGCTTGAAGATTTGCTCCCTGCTTTTGCACTAATTAGTGTCCAAGGGGGGGCAGGAGGGGGATGAGACACAAACAGCAGCCACCAGCTGCGAAGATTTGTTATGTTAATTAATAACATGATTAGACAGGAAAACCGCAGGGGGGTCTGATCTGTCCCTGGGTGCCCAGACTGGTCCTGAAAGACCCAGGGAACCGGAGAGGAAGAGTCACTGTCTCCCCTCGGGCTGTCCTTCCGCCCCCACAGCAGGGCTCAGCACTGGAGCCCAAAGAGAGACCAGGAGCCCTCAACCCCTTCAAGTGGGCACCAAGAAGCAACGCCCATTCCCAATCCCGATGCCTACTTGAGGCCCTTGGAAACAAAATTGCCCGGAGAGGGTTCTCTGTCACCGCCACAATCATTTTGCTAGCTCAAGCCACCACCAGAAAGCTTTCTCTTGGTGTCATGCGGTATTTTATGTCGCCTTTAAGTGTAGATTTCTAAGAGAGGATAAACGGGTTAGTGAGCAGAACACCAAGGGGAAATATGGAGCAGAGCTGAGCGTCAGGGATAAAGAATAGCGGAGCTCTATTATTAGTGAAGTCACTCTGCTTTTAAAAGGGGCTTGCACTTCTGGGCAGCCGTTAAGTGCACTCAAAAACAGCTTGATGTGTTGCTTTAAACCTCTTCATTTTTTACTGCAACCAAAGAAGCTGTCTTGCCAATATACCTGCTTCTTGAGGTTGGAAGGCAATCCGTCTGCTTGCTGCACCTTCCCTGGTGTCTGCAAGTAGCTGCAGCAGACCAGGCAAATGCGATGACACCAAGTCCCCATGCAGAGCTGGGAGCTAGAACCCCTGTAGTTGCCTCCCTCGTTCCCTGGAAATTGTCCTTTCAAATGCAGGCAGCTCCACTAGACACTGGGGGATGCACCATTGGAATCATGGGATTTTCTTTTCTTTTTTGTGTATGTTTTTGTTTGTTTGAGACTCACCTCGTTGTCCAGGCTGAAGTGCAGTGGTGCAATCTCAGCTCACTGCAACCTCTGCCTCCTGGGTTCAAGCAATTCTCTGCCTCAGCCTCCAGAGTAGCTGGGATTACAGGCACCTGCCACCACATCCGGCTAATTTTTTTGTATTTTTTGTAGAGATGGGGTTTCACCATTTTGGCCAAGCTGGTTTTGAACTCCTGACCCCTTGATCCACCCAGCTTGGCCTCCCAAAGTGCTGGGATTACAGGTGTGAGCCACTGCGTCCAGCCAGAATAGTGGGATTTTCTAGCGGGAAGGAAACTATGAAGCAGCAGATGATCTGGCAGACCCACTTCAGAGGTGACAGAATGGCAGAGCGGAGCAGTGATGGCACAGAGACACAGATGAGCAGAAGCAGAGCCAGAGAGGAGCTCAGAGCTCCCACGCCTGGCCCTGCACACTCTCTGTTGGCCATGTGCTGAGGGGTCTGATTCTGCTCCTGTCCCTGTGACTTGCTTGGGAATCTCCATGTGTGCCTCTGGTTGGCTTCAGCAACCTTGGAGAGGAGGATCCAGGGCTGGAAATCATTTCTTCATTGGGTTCACACTGCTTGAGCCTGCTCTCTGCCACAGATGAAGCTAAGTTCTGGGGACACTAAGACTTAAGCTAAGTTCTGGGGACACAGAAGAGGGAACTCGTAGTCTAGTGGGAACAGCAATCCACAAACTGAAAATCTACCTGTAATTGTCATGGCAGAAGAGGTGGACACTGGGGCCCTGGAAAGGAAGCAGTAGGCTGCTCTCTGAGCTGGAAAAGCCTTCCTGGAGAAGGTGATGTCTGTGCTAAGCCACAAACCCCTTCCATGAGCAATAGCCTGTTCCCTGGTCTTCCTGGGTTGAGGGCACTAATCTCACTCTTGGGATTTCAACACCTTCATACTTGGCTTTTGGCTGCTTGGGACCCAAAGCCCTGCCCTCCTGGGAAGACCTTCTCATTCTTTCTCATCTTCTTCAAAACTTGTTTCCTGTTTTATTGGAAAACAGTCTGAGACTAGATGGTGATGGTTGTACAACTCAATAAATGTGCTCAAAATCATTGAATTGTACAGTTAAAATGAGTGAGCTACACAGTGTGCAAATGATACTTCAATAAAGCTGTTTTTAAAAACTTCCCAACATTTTTTATGTTGTGCCATACAGAGAAAAAATGATAGCATTGATAACATACCCTGGGGTAAGCTGAAAGAAATTTAGAGTTTGGTGGGAAAAAAATTATACTTATATCATTATAAGAAAAGTAAAATATAAAAGTTTCAGAAAGGTATTAAATTTTGAATTATATAAAATTTCCAAATAAAATATTTTCAAACATTGGAGTCGATAAACTTGAATTTGTGTTCATAAACATACTTTGTACAAACTCTCTGCAAGGAATAAGGTGCTCATTCTCTTGGGGGACCCAGGTTGGAGGTGGTTCCATGTAATTTTTGAATGAAACTTCTTCATGACCATCCCTTTAAATTCTTGGTGGCCTCCCTCAACAAGAAACATTGTTCACACAAAGAGGTAACACAAATTTTTTAATCATTTTTACAATCTTCAAAAGTCTACACTGAAATTACACTGAGATGATCAAATAACCCTTTTCTTTCATTGATGAATAAGGACTACTGACATTTTTGTGATAGTATAAACAGATTTCAAATCCAATGAAATTCTTCATGCCAAGTACTTCAACATAGTGATAACATGTACATTTGCAAAATGTCCATGAGGATAGTCAGCCTACACAAAGCTGGCCTGGATGCCACTGAAAGGTATAGAAGCTACAAAAAAATAGTTATCCAGGGCACATGAAGACCCTTGGAGTTAATGCCCACCACGACACCCTGAGTGGCCCATGCCTTGGACAACCTACCCTGCTCACTGGACACCTGCAACACTGGCTCCTCCAGCTGCTTTCTGGGCCCTGATCCTCAGTGGACAGTGGTGGTCCTACAGCTGCCTTTCTATGTGGATGTCCAGGAAATAGGGCAAGAGGTGGATAGGCTCGGAGCAGGACTATGGGGAATGTCCATGGACCCCACTCCATTCAAATGCCCTGAGAAACTCCTGAGGCCCCAACTATCACCCCAAGGGATGAGGACATCCTGATCTTGGGGGTACCGGCTGAGATGATGCCTGGGAACACCTCCTATGTTTGAACTCCCAGAAAACCTACCAGCATTTGCTGAGAGGCTTCAGCACCCTGAGACAATGGCCCCTTTGAGGCCTTGGGGGCACTCCCTAGAGAGTGAGTGTGCTCCAAGTGAGAGGAAACAGTGGGTTAAAAACACAAACTTGGGAAAATCTGTAGAAGTGGGAGGACAAGTACCAGCTTGGGGAGAAAATAGAAGGGGAGGAAAACCAAATGCTGAGCAATCACAGAAATCAAAGGAAGGAAGTCATTAACCCGAAGAGGGAGTCAAGTCTTAGGAGGAGGAGAAGTGGGGGCTGTGGGAAGTTGTTGGAGCAGTGGGCATCTCAGAAGACAAAGGCTCAGGAAAGAGGTGTAAAGTGGGGAGATGGGGCTGCAGCCTGGTAACCTCAGAAGTCACATGGCAAATGGAAGCATGGATTTCTCATTTATTGGCTCAAGGAAAGGAGCTTATGAAAGGCACAGTTGGTGGTGTGGGGGAAAAAGGGGACTCTTTGAGAGAGCCAGGACCTGGGAGGCATGAGTCAGGGACCCATAAAGAAAGGTCTTCCTGGGAAGGAAAGTATTGCTGGATCTCTGACTTGGGAGCAAATGTTTTCCTGTTGGGATGACAAAGAGGGGACTCAAGGAGCCAACAGCCACCAACTAATCAATTGGTGCAACAGATGGGGACAGCTGGTCCATGGCAATGTTCCTTCATTATTCATGTGCCAGCATTTTCTGGACAGCTGCTATGTGCCAGGCCCAGGAACAAATGAGACATGGGTCTTTCCCATTAGGAGATCACAGTAAAAGAGAAGAAGTGAAGTATCAGATTATCACAGAGCCAGCAGCAATGATTGGGAGTTACAGAGAGTAGCCAGAAGTCACAGAAAGAGCACCCACTTAGAGGGCTAAGGCAGGATGCCTCAAGGAGGCAGAATCTTAGCTAAGACTTAAGGAGTTCAATAAACAGGAGGGGAAATGTTCCAGGGACCTGCCCAAGGGCAAAATAGAGCATGGGCATTTGGGAAGTGAAATGTTCAGTCTGGATGGAGGGTGGATGGCAGAATGTAGAAAGGTAGAAGGTGATGGCCCAAGAGACGAGGCAGGCAGGAGCCGGCCGTGAGGAACCTTGTTGCCTCGGGGGTTCTGTGGTCTGCCTATGGCTCTTCTCAGTCTTTGTAATAAGGAGGAAAAGCTAAAGAATCAAGTATTTCTCTGTCCTCTTTGACTATTATGACATAGAGACCCACGATCTACAGAGGAAAATAATGAGATGTTGAGACTTTCAGAAGAAAAGGTGTTTAAAGCAGATAAACAAAATGCCCCCAACAAAGAAAGCCTTTACAGACAGCATTAATTGTATTTAGTAGTCAGTTGTCTTGGTTCATATCTTTCTTTGCAAGAGATTATACAGAAAGCATATAAGCCATAACGACTTTTCCTTAAACACCATTTTGTTGTCTTATTTCTCAGCTCAAGAATCTTCTGTAACTCCCCAGTGCCTTCACCATCAAGTTGGAGCTTCCCTGTTTGAGTGTCAGGATACTCCTTTTTTTCCTAATGCAGACCTCCCTATCAACTATCTCAATATCAACACATGTATTAACTGCCTTAAAAGACAAAGACCCTGCACTGTGAATTGACATGTTATCATTTGAGGGAGTTTCACAGCCTAAGATACCAAAAAAGTGTTGGAAGAGTGAGACTGCCTCAGGAGTTCAGAGAAGAGAGTACCATGAGGTGTCCTACATCCTGTCCTTCCCTGACTCTGTGCCTTTAGTCAAGGCTTGAGGACTGTGGCTGATTATGGAAGTGACATCAATGTAATAAGGAGGAATACCTAATCGCAAAAATAGAGAGTCTATAAGGCATCACTGTAAAGAGCATGAGCCCCAGAGCCACACATACTAGCCAAGTGACCTTAGCAATCTGAGTAACCCCTCTGAGCCTCAGTATCCCACCTGTAACAAATCTGATGATCATATCTACCTTGTGGAGTTATGAAAATTAAGTTAAATAAGACACTATGCAAAGCACTAAAAGCACTCAACACGATGCCTAGCCTATAGCTGTCAATTAATAGTAGCTGTTACTGCTAATTATCAAAAGACCATTCTGAAAGAGGGTAGAGCATGGTAGTTACATATCTGTCTTGAGGACATACCACCTGGGCTTATAGTCCCTGCTCTTCTACCAAGCGGCTATGTGGCCTTGAGCAAGTCACATAAACCTCTCTGTTCCTCATTTTCTTTATCCATAAAATGGGAATAATAGTATCTACCCCATATGTCACTGTAAGGATATTAGTGTAAAACCAGCACTGATTCTAAAAGGAGAAGGAAACTGAAGTCTAGAACAAGGTGAGAAAGAGAAAAGCTGTACACCTCTCCAGGCTTAAACAGCTGCTGCCTGCCCTCTGCTCTCAGTGATGTTGGCATATAAATAGACAGACAGACAGTGGAAGAGAATACAAAGTCCAGAAGTAGATCCAAGTTCATATGGAACATTTGACGTCCTCTTGAATCAGTACAGAAAAATTGACTGTTCAGCAAATGGGTTGGGACCATTGGGTGGCCATCTGGAAGAGTTGGCTCTGCCCTCGTCCTCTCCGATGGGGAGCAGTGGGGGGCAGAGAAAAGGAATGCGCCAGAGACTTTTGCTCTCTGTGTTTTGTCATCTTTGAAGTTGCACCTACTCAAAAGTATTACCCACTCTAAAAAGTCAAAGAAAAAGCAATAGATGAATAAATAGTTCCCCAGAAATGATGAGAGATGGATTGTCCAGGAGAAGGGCCAGGAATCCCAGGAGGAGATTGGCTTCTCTAGCAAGTGTGTGTGCCCTTCCTCCAAGAGGTGACACAACACGTGAGCAGCCAGGGACAATAGTGCAGGACCTGGAAAGGGCTCTAGGGGACTGCAAAGTCCCTCTTGCCTATCATTGTACTTTGGGCCATAACTTCAATGCAAATTCAAGCATTATTTGAGAAGGGAATACGGTATATTTGCCTGCTTTTCCAGATTGGCAGAGATGGGAGCCACTGAAGGAGAAGGATCTTGTTCATGGAGGTTTAAGGAGGTATGGGACACAGGGTCTGGGGATGCCACTAAAGCTGTCAGATCCAAATAAAGCCAGAACAGTGACAGGGTAGAGGGAGCTGATGGGATCTCAAAAAGAAGTCCTAAGCATTCTTTGAAAGAGAAAAGAGAAAGGAGACATGTTTCCTCAAGTTCTGTCTTTTGCTAGGACTGGTATTGCAGAGCCTGGTCTTCCAAAGATGCTGGGGGCTGCTTGTCATGACCTCAGAAAAACCTCTCAGGCTCCTTCATCCTCAGCAGTGATTTAAGTTCAATTGCCCAGCTGGCAACGGTTTACAACACTCTTCAGATCTGAAAGACAAGCCTGGCCCGTCACACCCACTGAGTCTACCCAGGGGAATTGCCTGTCCTAAGGCCCCCTTCCTAAGCGTGCCTCTGACAGGCCTTCTCCCAATTGTCCCAGCCTTTGATTTGTGTTTGTGCCTCCTATTCACACATCCTAAGAGGATTCAACTCAAGTGTAACCCTCAATGGGTTACAGGTTACAAGCAAAAAAAAAAAAAAAAAAGCAGCAGCAGTGCAAAATCAATCCAGCCCATAAACTCTCATTCCCTTGTCTCTTCACACAGCTCTGGAGATAAGAGTCTAACTCAATTGATGCAGAATTCACTGCTGAGGAATTTTTTTTTTTAACTGTTCTCCTGATTATAAAAGAAGAACTCTATTTCTTGTCCTTCTGGGTCTTACATTGTGAATTAGATACAATGACAGCATCCTCACAGAAAAAACAGGAAATACAAAATAAAATATAAGAAAAAGAATTCAGACACCAATTATTCTACTACCCAAAATAACACTATTACTGTATTGGAGTGTGAATTTCCAGTCCTTTCAATAAAGCATGGTTGATACAATTTAAATTATATTATATATTAAGTGAGTATACTGTTAATATGATAATATCATATCATAAATTATGTTTTATGTCATTTTCCAGTGAACTTAAATTATTTATAATTTTTGGTGGTTACATAATTATTCCATCCTAAGGACATGCTGATATGCTGAAACCTATTTGACCAATCCTATAATAGATACTTTTCAAGGTCAATTGTTTTCTAATATAAATAATGGTGTAATAATAACATTTTGCTCAAAGCCTGACTCACCTATCAGATCACTATCCTACAATTAATTCCCAAAATTTAAGAGTGCAAGGCCAAAGACTAGGAACATTTTTAAGGTAAAGTGTAATACCAAACTGACTTCAAAAAAGTTTTAACCATTAAACACCCCCAGCCCACTATAGAACTTTTACTCTCTATGTCAAACTCTGAAACAGTTCCTAGATGAGCTGTGGCATCCAAGGCTGGAAGAAAAATGGTATCTTGTGAGGGTGTGAGTCCCAAAGATTAATCCATTTATCTGGAGAAGCAAATCTGAAATCCAGCCAAAGCCAAGGAATGTTATAGGCATGCGCTTTTTGACCAATACTTCCACTGACCCTGTTTCTGGTACTGTCAAGGCATCCACTTTAGGGGTTTTTTCCCCGACACTGAATACTTGGTATATTTTTCAATATCAGTTCTCTGTTTCTCTGACATCAACGGGGTATCCAACAATCTAATTCAATTATGACACCATCAGAGTTAGCATAGACCCCACAGGTTAAGGGCTCAGTCCCACAAGACTACACCACTTCAAATGCCAGTCACAAGACCAAGGTTTTCAGGTGCACTTCTGATGGAACAGCTATAAATTTAGTGAATCCCACAACATCTACCTTAGATTAATAATGCACTAGGAAAACTCCCAGAATGCGGGTAAATCTCCTTACTCATTTATCACATAACTCAGGATTCACAGGGGAGAGTATGGAGAGTAGGGGCACAGGGCTTCCCTACCCTCACTGGGTGTACCACCCTCCCAGCACTTCAGGGCACTCACCAACCCCATGGCTTCTTAAATCCTGTCATTTAGGGGTTTTTATGAAGGTTCCATTATGTAGGCATGATTAATGAAATCACTAACCATTGGTGATTGAGTTCAATCTGCAGCCCTCCTTTGGAGGTCAGGGTAGGGCTGAAAGTTCCACCCCATAATCATGGCTTTGTCCTTCTAGTGATCAACCCCTATTCTGAAGTTACCTAGAATAGGGATTGATCACCAGAGGTTGACTCAGCCACCAGTTATTCATAAGCATACAAAAGACAACCAATTCTGGCCAGGTGCAGTGGCTTATGCCTGTAATCCCAGCACTCTGGGAGGCAAGGTGGGCAGATCACTTGAGGTCAGGAGTTCGAGACCAGCCTGGCCAACAGTGGCAAAACCCTGTCTCTACTAAAAATACAAAAAATGTAGCTGGGCATGGTGGCAAGCGCCTGTAATCCTAGCTACTAGGGAGGCTGAGGCAGGTAGCACCACTGCACTCCAGCCTGTGCGACAGACGGAGACCCTGTTTCAAAAAAGAAAAAAATAATTCCAAGAGTCTTAGGAGCTCTGTGCCAGGAACTAGAGACAAAGACCAAATATTTATATCATGTCTCCCCTTCCCCATTTCCTGTTTTGTGGTGGATATGGAGCACTACCCACTCCCAACTCCAAGGGTTGAGCTTAAGAACCAGATCCAGACCTGGCACAGTGGCTCATGCCTAGTATTCCCAGCACTTTGGGAGGCCAAGGCAGGCAGATCACCTGAGGTCAGGATCTCAAGATTAGACTGGGCAACATGGTGAAACCCCATCTCTTCTAAAAGTACAAAAATTAGTCAGGTATGGTGATGCCTGCCTGTAATTCCAGCTACTTGGGAGGCTGAGGCAGAAGAATTACTTGAACCCAGGAGGCGGAGGTTGCAGTGAGCCAAGATCACACCGCTATACTCCAGCCTGGACAACAGAGCAACCGTCTTAAAAAAAAAAAAACGGATCCATACAGATCCAGGACAACCAGTGCATCAAATCTCCACTCCAGCTACAGAGATTGGTCCAGGGGTGAACATATGGCATGATCAGACCCAACGAGTCACAATGAGACTTTAGGATAAGGAATTTTCATGCTTTTCCATGAGAGATGAGGCTGAAAAGACGCAAAATCTGCACCTGCTATAGGCAGGCATCTCTACCACAGGGAAGAACCTGAGAATGAATCACGATGAAAGAGAAGAACCAAGTGCTGGTAAATCAAAAAGCACATGAGTCTGTGATCAAGCATGTAAATCAAACCATTCCCAGACATTTCAGTCACATGAGAACCCCCATGTTCCTTTGGCCAATTTTGGTAACGTTTTCAGTTGTGGAACTAAAAAGCCTTAATAGCACAACATATCTGTAAATGCTGATAATCTTGGAATGAATGGGATCTGGTTCAGAAACAGGACACATGAGTAAGGTCAAACCCAGGGCTCACAACAAAGGTGGGGCCAGTGGGATGGGAGCTAGGCAAGCACACCTGGAGGCACCTGACATCCTAGAGGTGTGCCAGGCCCTTCTCATCACAGACATCAAGGACAGGCTGAGCAAAGGCGCGGAAATCTGTTGGCATGTTTACAAGCCCTTGAAACCACTGGGTCTGGGCTGCAAGACCAGGAATCTGGGCAGAAAGGCGGGAGTTAGGTTCCGAGCAAGAGTGTGGACAGGTGCTGAATTCAAGGCACAAGGTTAGGATTTGGGCAAGGAGAATCAACAGGAGCCTGGGGCTTCTGCACCCTCCGAATGCAGCCAGAATCAATGTGGCACTGACAGTAATTTCTTCTTACCTTCATCCTCTCTGAAATCCCAGAGTCTAGGGGAGAACTGAACTGCCTATGGTACGAATTAATACGTTCATCTATGACGAGGGGGACAAGTTGGGTGGGTGAGAAGATCAACAAACACTGGTCACAGGAGCTCCCTAAGGCTAGGCTGAAATCTCCTTGAGGACAAAAGCCATGTCTTGTTCAGGGTAGTTACTAGCCCCACCAGTAAAGGCAGGAGGAGCAAGGCTTTCAGCCTAGGAAGAGAAAGGATTCACAAGCACAGCATGGGTAGCAGGAGACACTGGACTTCAAAGGACCCAAGGCAGGGGCCTTTGGTTCTTCTGCCTGTTGGGCCCTCTATCAGTACAGGAGCATAAAGCTCACAGGTGAATATGATGCCAGGAGAACATCTTGTTATCACTTAAAGCAAAACTCTGATCAGGGCCAGTGGTTCTCAAACTTAAGTGTACACCAGAATCACCTGAAGGACCTACTAAAACAGAAATTGCTCAGCCCTACCCCCTAGCATCTCTGATTCCAGCAAGTCTGGGGAGGGGCCTAAGAACCTGCAATTCTAACAACCTCCCAGGTGTAGCCAATGCTACTAATCTGGAAACCACATTTAAGAGCCATACCGTAGGCACCTGTTTCTCAACACTGTGCGTTCGAGTCACTGGGGATTCTGATTTAATTAACTGAAGAGGGGCCCAGACTTGGATATATTTTTAACATCCCCCAAGTGAGTCTAATATAGAGCTAGCCTTTTAAAAATTAGTTTAGGGCCAGGTGTGGCAGCTCATGCCTGTAATCTCAGCACTTTGGGAGGCTGAGGTGGGTAGATCATTTGAGATCAGAAGTTTGAGACCAGCCTCGCCAACATGGCAAAACCCCATCTCTACTAAAAATTAAAAAATTAGCCAGGCATGGTGGCACATGCCTGTAATCCCAGCTACTTGGGAGGCTAATTCATGAGAATCACTTGAAACCGGGAGGCAGATGTTGCAATGAGCCAAGATCGTGCCATTGCACTCCAGCCTGGGCAACAAGAATGAGACACTGTCTCAAAAAATAAAATAAAAAATAACTTGTCTAGGCGCCAAACCCGTCAGATGGGTAAAGAATAGCCTTCAACAAATGGGCCGGGACAACTGGATACCCACATGTGAAAAAATGAAGCTAGATGCCTTCCTCACAACACATGCAAAAATTACTCAAAATGGATCATAGACCTAAATGTAAAAACTACACATATAAGCCACACTAAATGTAAAAACTATACCATATAGCTATTATTTTAAAAATAAAGTACTGATACATGCTACAACATGGATGAACCTTGAAAATAGTATGTGAAATAAGTCAGTCACAAAAGGCCATATTGTATGACTCCATTTACATACAGAATAGGCAAATCTATAGACAGAAAGTAGATTAGTGACTGACCAGGGCTGAGTGGAGGAGAGTGATGGGGAGTGATTGCTGGTGAGTGATTGGGTGGGGGGGGGGGGAAGCGATAAAAAAGTTCCAAGCTTAGATTGTGATGATGGTTGCACAACTCTGTGAACATACTAAATACAATTGAATTGTACACTTAAAACAGGTGAATTGTGTGGTATTTGAATTTATCTCAATAAGACCATTTTCAAATGTTCTAGGCCTTTTGAAAGAATACTATTAGTGATCCTTTATAGGAAAAGGACCCTGCCATATTTTATTTTGTTCACCCCCAATACCCTAGGAAATGTGAGACAGGAGATTCTGATTACACTGTACATAATAGAGGAATACAGTCATTATTCATGTGGGTGAGCTGCCTGCAGACTGACCCAGAATTACAGAGTCATTTGACTGACAAGGAAACTGAAACACAGAAAAATTGAGACTTCCCCTATCACAGGACCGACCAATGGCAGAAGCAGCCTGGAACGGGGTGCTTCCTCCGCTTACTGTTCCTCCACTTTAGCCATGATCTGTTATTTCCAGAAATTACAAGCTTTATCTGCCACATAGAAGCTAAGGAAGTATAATTGCATACTGATCTTCTAAAAAACACTATCAAAATAGATAGATGGCATACACATTGAAACACCTTACCTTCCTGTAGGCTTTGTTTCCAGGAATGGATGCTCTATGAAGGCTTGAGCCGTTGCCCACCCAGAGTCACACCCAGGCTAACAACTAGGCTGAGCTAGTGTGCAATGATTCTGGATTATAACAACCATACATTTCACCTCCCCAACCCAAACCCCAAAGACATCCCCTCTAGAAACACATCTGAGGAACCCCTGGAGCTATGCTTCTCAACCTATAACTTAGAAACCACACAGAGATCTTGTTAAAAGCGATGTTCTGGTGTAGTAGGTGTGGGGTGGGGCCTGACAGTCAGCATTTCTAACACATGCAGGTGATATCCATGCTGCTTGTCTGAGACCCACATTTTGAGTAGCAAGGCCCTCTGTGAGGCTGATGAAGGTGGTTTACAAATTACACTTGAGAAACACCATTCTAAAATCTCACTGGCATAGAATTTTCTAGTGTAGTCAATACAGACCCAGGGTTTTGTCATGGCTTATTAATATTCCATGGAACATGTGAGGTGATACAATATTTCATTCATTAAGATTACATTCCCTTCAAGCCACTCCCCTTAGCACAGCTATTCACTAAGTGGAAAGAGCAACAGCTGAGAATGTGCTGGAAAAGCACACTCTCAGGCTATGCCCAGAGCTACTGCATCAGAAACAATTAGTTTATGTTTGAACAAGCCCTACAGGTGATTCTGGTGCTCAATAACGTTTGAAAAACACCATCTTAGAGTAACAGACGAGTCTGAATGCGGCCTCCCAGCCTCTCCGCCCTCAACCCCTGCACCTTGTTCCTCTAACGTGCTTTGAGGGCCTCCTAACTGCTGTTCTTTTCACCCGGTAAAGCAAAGCAGAACTTTTTTTTTTCCAGTGAGAAAAGCTGCTTTTCTGAGTGGGCACAGCACATTATCTTAGTTCCATAACTTGAGGAGGCCCACATTGCCTGGGGGCCTTGAGACACTGGCTTCCACTTCCTCCCCATATGGGCCCTGGGGACCCAACACTGTCCCAGGCAGAAGAGGAGCCTCACGGTCTCTCAGGGAGGATGGAGAGCTAAGCTCTGCTTGCTTCCTCACCTTTCAAGAGCCAATGCTTTTAGAAGCTCTCCTACAGTCTGCATTGGGGTAAAGTCAGTTGGCAGGAAAGAGAGCCCAGGCAAAGGGAAACTCATGCTGTGTGGAGGTGAAGCCTGATCTGCTGACTCAGGCCCCAAGCCCATCGCCGTGCCACAGAGGTTGTGCTTGGGGACTGAGGGTGGAGCACACACGTGTCTTGCATTGGTACCTTGGGGCAGCAAGTCTCCTTTATCATTATGTCCTCGGCACCCAGCACAGTGCTGGTACAAGGAGGAATACAGTCGTTATCCTTGTGAACTAGCTGCCTGCAGACTGACCCAGAATTACAGAGCCAGCATCTTCATTTGACTGACAAGGAACACGGAAAAATTGACTTCCCTGTCACAGGGCCAACCAATAGTAGAAGCAGCCTAGAACTCAGACCTTCACACTTTAGGGCCTTTACCGCCATACCCCACACCCAGACAAACTCCTCAAGGCTAACCTTCAGTATTTTTCTGTTAGAATCAAGATACACCTGGGATAATGGTGCAGGGTCTGAATTTTTTTTAATTAATATTAAATTTTGGTGTGGAGAAAGAGAATCACTGAAACTAGTTATTTCAACCTATACTTATTTTTAATCACCCTGTTTTTATAAACTCCCACTCTCGGTACTAAAAATGTTGTGATAGAATTGCACTGGCATTGAGAGATGGCAGACTAGTCCAGAGTCCAATTTCCTGAACTAGAGTCAAGTGTGAAGAGCTAGTCAAAATGAGGCATGTGACAGGGCTTACTTCCCTCATTAGTGAGAAGGGGTGCGGCTGACAATCTTCGTGGCTGGGTTTTGTTTCGGAGTTCTCCTCTGGAGAAAAGATGTTATTGGTACAAGGTCAAACATGCATAGGAAGAAAAAAAACTTTTCTTAATAAAAAAAAAAAAAAAACCCTTGAATAAGTACAAATATTGATTGACTCCAGACAAGTGCCTGGAACTAAAATGATTTTCTAAAATTACCAGAATGCATTATTTATTGTACATGTCACTGAGGTAGGAGAATAGTGTATTAGGCAATCCAGAGAGTTATCGGATTTTTAAAAATGGACAGGTTGAGACTCAGTTGCAGTATCACTTACAAAGGCTTCCAAATTCCTCCCTGAAGGTTATGACGGCAGCCTCTCTATGCAGAGACACCACATCCAGCTGTAATGACAACATGCAGAAGGACTTAGAGGTCACTGACACTCAGGAAACCTACTCCAAAACAGAGCATGCCTTCCAAAAAAAAAAAAAAAAAAGGCATGATAATTGCTAATGATAATGTCATTAGCTATTATTGTAAACCAAAAATAAAATTCTAAGTGCTAACCCCCAATGGCCGGTCATCTGAATAGACTCCTTCCTCTTGGCCTGGGTACTCTACAGTTAACCTGAAAGACTGGTTCACTGGATCAGGCCGTGACAGGAATGGAGAGTCAGACATGCCTCCTCATGCCCTCCTCCCTTTTGGAATTCAGGAAAAGCTAACCAGCATTTAACATCAACACAGACCTTAAGTGTTATAAGAAACCTTTACAATCTATTCTCTCTGACGCCTCCTACCTGGAGGCTTCATGTGAATGATATAACTTTGGTCCCCACAACCCCTTATATTCATAACCCAGACATTCCTTTCTACTGAGAAGAACTTTTTAAACCAATTGCCAAAAGCAAATTTTTAAATCCACCTATAACCTGGAAGCATCCCCCCTCAACCCCAACCTTCTCTTACCTTTCTGGACTCAACCAATGTATATCTTAAATGTATTTGATTGGTGTTTCATGTCTCTCTAAAATGTATAAAACCAAGCTGCCCCCTGACCACCTTCAGCACATGCTC
This sequence comes from Cheracebus regulus, assembly GCA_963574635.1. NCBI lineage: Eukaryota > Metazoa > Chordata > Mammalia > Primates > Pitheciidae > Cheracebus > Cheracebus regulus. The sequence continues at coordinate 23,119 of CAUYQU010062598.1, read as the reverse complement.
TTGGAGTCTCCTAACAGCTGTGTCACCAGCCATGGTAACTCACATTTAACTCTGAATAAATATCTTCAAATATTTTACAGGGTTTGATTCTTTTTGTCGACATTATTGTTCTATTAAACAACTTACAGTATTTTTCCAACCTTTTTGAACTTTAAAACTTTCATAATCATTATCAATTTGCCCTCACAACAAACCTTTAATGCACACAGACCACATGATGTGCCAGTTTTCTTTATGGAGTACTTACCATGTGCCAAGCAAACAGGGACATGACAATGTACAAGACAGACGTGTCCCCTGCCCCTATGGAGCCATAAGTCTTGTAGGAAGTCAGATATTTAATGGCAGTTCCGTATGAAGACCACTTTTGTTCTTTCTATCCATCTTTCAACAATCACTTATTAAAAGCCTGCTTCATGCCACATTCTTTCCAGGCACTATGAGCCAAAGATAACGAGACACAGCTCTATGTATACAAACTTGCTATCCCTGCCTATAGGAACTTCCTATCTAGTCAGGAAGAAACTCCAAACAAGAAAACCGCTGGGGTGGAGGGGACGGGGCAGGAGCACAGATAATTTCACTGAAAAGGAGATATTTGAGCTGAATATAAAAATAACTTGTGGGACTTTTGCTTTTAGGAGAAAAGGTGCCTTCTGGGCAGAAGAGGGAAGAGCGTGTTATGCTTGTGTGTGAGGGAGATTGGGGGGTTTGGGCAGTAGTGAGAAAGCTGTGAAAAGAAGAGGTGGTGGAAGTGTGGCCCCAGGGGCCAGCTGGTGCAGAGGTGAAACATCATCTGGGTAAGTGTCTCAGCAAGGCATTATACAATCAACTTTCATTTTAGAAAAAAGAATCCTATTTCCAAAGTGGAGTACGGATTTAAGAGGGTGGTCACAGAAGTGAGGCCAGTTAGGAGTTACAATCTACAATAGGATTCAACTAAGGATTAAAAAAAAACTACACAGGGAAATGAAAGAATTGTTTAATAAATCCAGGGTGATAAAACTGTACACTAGGCATACTATTCGTTATTTCATGTAATTTGCCCTACATCTTTACTAGGAAGGTCTTAGTATTCCCATGTTATAAATTAGAAGACTGAGGCACAAAGAACTCAGGAAAATTTTCCAAGGTCACATGTCTAGTAAGGAACTGCAATCTGAACTCAAAGTCAGATTGCCCTTTGCCCATCACCATACATGGCATGGAGTGGACACTCAGTAAGGGTCTGTCATGGCTAAGTGGGCAAGCATTGGTTTTCAAGCGAGGAGTGAATGCAGTGAACATTGGGGGTTCTAAGGAGAAAGCTGTTGGAGTGGTTCGCAACCAGTGGGAATTTTCACCTTTCCATCCCTGGAAGTGTCATCTAGCCTCCCTGTCTCATGATGGAGAAACCTGAGAAACAAACAAAAACAGCAGTCTCTAGGAAGATCCACCAAAACCTCGTTTACGGAACAAAGGGTGGTAGAAATGCTAAGAATCAGGCCACAGGGACAGAGCCTGTGCAGTCTGGCTGGGTCTTCTCTTTCCACCCACTCTGCCTGCTCAGCAGGACCATACATCACTTTTCCCTCAGACTGTTAATTAGAGAGACACCTCCACCCCGACACAACACAGTAATTATGAAAACAGCGCTGTGCACAACATAACATGGAAATGAAGTGACATGCATCCAATTAATTAAACTTTCACAGCTACAATCGGTTTTAATTAGAGAAGCTATCCTTTTCACTCTTCTCTTGATCAATAAATGAGCTTTGCAAAACATACATATTTTTTATAATCAATTAGCAAACAGAAAAAAAGAATGAGCATCTATTGCTGAGGGTTCCATGAACTCTTCCAAAAGCCACACCTGTGTGCACTGTCCATTTTTATTCTCAGCAGAATTTACAAGCAACATTGCATTTGAGACCCTGCCGCTTGTTTACAAGCTGAAAAAAAAAAAGATAAGAGCTGGGAAATGGCAGCCCCATTGTTTCCACTCACCCTTTTATTATTCTTGTTTATAGACCTAGATAATGCATTGAGAACTCCAGAAATTAAGATAAGCTCATAGAAAAATGTCGGCAGAGGAGCCCAAAAGCTGTTTCTTCACATCATCAGTACAGCACCTGTATACTTTTGACCAGAGAACAGCTCTTCCTATCTGGGAAGGGCATCCTTTTTTGAAAGAGCATTCAGCTTTTGGAGGGCTGCCCACAGCTTAATGAGGACCAGATGAAGGAGACGCTAGCCCTTCAGATCAGCCAGATCAGCCCTACCAATTGACGGAGTCACAGGTACAGCAGCCAGATCAGCCTCACATATGGTATCACCACCCATCTGATGCCTTGAATAGACTGTACTGTGCTGTGTTCCTGGTCTATCCCCGGTGAATTTTTAAATCCCAACATCAGGCAAAGGAGAAAGTCATAAGAATGGAATAAGCAACAGTTTAGTAACCAGAGGAGCCAAAAAGAACAGAAGAAATGAGATGCAGAATGGGTCGGGCAGCTCAGGAATCTAAAGAACAGACTGAGACATACAAATAAGGGTGTTTATTTTGTGTTATAGCCACTGTCTGTACATTAAAAGTACTAATCTGGGTATTAGTTAAAGCAAAACAAACCCAATACAGAACCCCTGTACAAGATGCAAATAAGGAGCTAAAGAGCACAGGCCAGCAAAAGTTGAAACCCCCAGCTTTGACAGACATAACTAACGGATCACAGCACCCTTTCACACCAATTCTAGAAACGACTTGGGAAATTATATCAGTTAGTGTGACTTCAGCTGCACACAACAGAAGCCTTGACTCAAATTGGGTTAAACAATATGGAAATGCATTGTCTCGTGTAACAGGAATTTAGAAAGGTCAGAAGAAGGGCAAACTTTAGGGTTGGTTGATTTAGGGGCTACATGAAGTCTTCAAGGACCTGGTTTCTCTCCATATGTCTCTTGTTTCGTCTTTATCCTGGTTGAAGGATGGCTACAGCAGAAATCATACCCCGGACGACAAGGTCCAGAAGATACAGCGAGATAATCTTTCCCTACCTGTAGGAGAAAACTGACCTTTCCCAGAAACCACCAGCAAGCTTCTCCTCACATCTCAGTGTTGAGAGTTGGGTTGGTTCCCCTTTCCTAAATTAGTCACTGGCCCAGAGAAGATGATAGACTCATCCATCTGGGCTGGAATGGATATGGAGAATCAACCATAGTATGTCCCCTATAAAAATCTAATTCTTCATAACATCAATGCACCCACTACCAACTACTGATCAAACTGGAACCAGAGAGAAAATGTTCTTGGCCTTCTTTAGACTGGGGAAAGAATCAACAGTTGAGAGATTAGAAGAAAGCATGGCTTAATGAGGGAACTATAGAGGCAGAGGGGATATAATTTTCATTGGAGAAGAATTTGAGAATTTGAGTTCTCAGGGCTGAAGAAAAGCCAGGTGCCCCTAATCCCCAGAGATCTGGCATAGCCTACCTAAACTTATAAAGCTAAGGTCTTCAGTGGCTGTGATACACATACAGGGAGCTATGGTTCCATATTTTGGAGGAGAAATTAGGTCAATGTGTACACCTTAGGCAAGGAGTCTAAATCAGTTGTCATCTTACAAAAGAAAGGTGAAGTAGGAATCATAGATCCAGAATCCAAGATCTCAGAGAAAACCACAAGCATCAGTCATGAAAAAGACATCCAGAGACATGGTACCTAAAGGAGAAACATGTGCCTATCTCTTTCTGGCGAAGACTATCATTTTTTCTGAGTGGCAATCTTAAAGACCCTTCTCTCTTGGTTTAAGGTAGGAAGGAAGAATCCAATAACCCCCACTCCGGAAGAAATTCTTACTCTCCCATCTCTCCCCCACTCTTTCCTTCTCTTGTCTATCACCTGGAGGTGGTGATGAGCTAGATTCCATGGGGATGTTCTTTTAGCAGGTCCTGTGTGTAGAGAGTCGTAGCACCTCTATTTAGAATGTGAGGATATCTGTCACCTATTGTTTTCAACTTTGCAGCTTCCAGTGATGGCTGTCGGGGGAGCATGTTCAACATTCTAATTCAATCATCATCATCCAAGATTGAAGGAAAGGAGACAGAAGTGAGGTTAGGTGAACACAGTATAAATGAGTTAAATCTTCATTTTTCATAGTGGGAGTTAAAAATATGATCTAACATTCATAAACCAAGACATAGAATATGACATATTACAAGGGGATAACCACCAGAGAATTAAATAATAAACAGATGAAAGCAGGGGCTAGGGAGAGATACTGACAAAGCAACAGACTACAGTTTCCCATCACAAGTTCTTCTGGATTACCTGTATTACTTTGATAAATATTTCAAAAACAAAGTATCTTAGAAGATAAATAACTGTTCACTCTTGTATTTCTACTGTCTCACATATAGTAGGTGCTCAGTACTTATTTGTTAAATGAACCAGTGATATGTTCCAAATAAGAGCAATGATTTGGTACGTGCTGAGCTATGTAGGTGACAAATCTGTGCTTCACCCCTCAGAGCTGAAACCCTGGTCTTTCTTAGATGAGATGGTGTTAGATCACCTGTGCATTCAGCCCCTAGACTCTCATTCTGGACCCAGTCTCTTATAAACCTAGAAGAGCAATTTTGAATGCCCTGTTGACTTAAAATTTTGACATCAGAAAAACATCTTTGCTTGCTGATCAAGTCACATAATTTTACAGTTCCCCATCAAATAAGTCCCATGACTTACTCTGGGTGTAGACCAGGTGCCCAGCTGAATGGCAGCATTCCAGAGCTTTCAACATGAGTAATCTACACACGGGGAGATTTTTATGGGAGAGTCAAAAGAAGCTGTTGTCATTTGGAGCTGTCTAGCAACTTTGCCTAGTGGCCTAATGCCTAGAGATACTGAAGTATCTAGGATAGGTTATGCATATGCCAGTTTGCTCAGTGTAACCTGCTCAAGTCCCCCATTCATGCATGGACATTGACCAAGGAATGGGCATCGACCAAGGAATTTTTTCAATAAGTGATTTTCCTGAGGATTTATGAGGAAAAATTCTGATAGTAATGGAATGTTCCTCCAAAGAGCAATTGGGGCCAGATGTAGTGACTCACACCTGTAATCCCAGCACTTTGGGAGGCCAAAGCAGGAGGATCGCTTGAGTGATGGGAAAATCCCCTCAAGGATCAACATGCTCCTGACAGGTCATGTTCTTAAGTTCCTGTTGATGATTTCAGGAGATCTTTAAGATATAAACAAGTATTCTAACATGGGGATTTGCAGCATCTATTGGGCAGGAACTATCTGAACATTAAAACATAAAAATCAGGCCGGGCCAGATGCAGTAGCTCACACCTGTAATCCCAGCATTTTGGGAGGCCAAGGTGGGCGGATCACTTGAGGCCAGGAGTGGTCAACCAACCTGGCCAACATGACAAAACCCCATCTCTACTAAAAATACAAAAATTATCCAGGTGTAGTGGCAAGTGCCTGTAGTCACAGCTACTTGGGAGGCTGAGGCACGAGAAACGCTTGAACCTGGGAGGTGGAGGTTGCAGTGAGCCAAGATTGCACCACTGCACTCCAGTCTGGGCAACATAGCAAGACTCTCAAATACACATGCACACACACACACATACACACACACACACACACACACACACATATACATGTGTATATATATGTGTATATATATAATTAAAATTTTAATCGGTTACAAAAATGGTTTTGTGATGATATAACTACTGACATTGGGTTTGCATGTTTTAGTTAAAAGTGCATACTATGCAAATTACTTAAATGTTCAAAATACTTGGATTGGATTAGTTGAAAAAAAAAAAAACTGAAAAATGCTGGTCTGGTTGATTCCCTCTAGGGTGTCCTCCAAACACGAGGCCACCATCTGTCCAGGAGATCCACTCCTGCTTCTCTGCCTGAATTGAGTCACTAGCCTTGAGCAAAATGGGGCTAGTGGCAGATCCTTACGAGCTATCGATGAAGAAAAATACACTGCACAATACACTGAAAAATAGTGTACTTTTCTGCTTCAAGTAAGGTGGTGCCAGATACTGCATCCTCTGGGGTCTAGGAACTGCTTAAGCCTGTTTTTGCTGCAGGAAGACTCTACCATCAGAAATAGTTCTATGCCTTCCTCCCTGTCCTTCTCCCCAGTTCACCCAAAGTTGCTCAAAGGATGTATGGGTGGTGGTGGTAGACCTTTGTGTGAGGGTAATACACTATTGGCCACTGTACATTCTTTGCAGTGAATGATTTGCAGGGAATCACTAGGTGAAAAATGATCTAGTAACTAAAGCACATGCATGCAAAACCCTCCTGCCACAGGCTGCCTGTGATCCATCCAGTACTCCTTGCTTGAAACTTCTACTGCAGTAATCAAAGGTCTGCCCCTGTTATTTACAAAATGGAAGATGCCAGATACTTCATTTTCTAACCTGGTATTTGTATCATGACATAGGCAAATGATCGGCCCAAAAGGACACCATAGGTAAGCAAGGATGTCCAGGCACAGGCTAGTAAAGTCTGTCCTGCTGAATTTCCAATGGAGCCATCTCCAGCTGGCTTTCAGTATTTCAAGTCAGCTTTAGTCAAAGATAAATAAATTCAGGCAGCATTGAGGTGTTGTTGTTTGTACCGACCTCCCCTCATTTTTATTACAGTTAAGGGATCATGCAGTACTGCCATAAAATTGAGCAGAGGACAGCTCCAGTCATGGGCTCAGAGATCACAGCCCTTTGTCACACAAGGGACTTTATGCTAACAGCCACTGCAACATCTGTGTATTGGTCAGTAGCAAAGGCATCCCTCCTGGGGTGAGAAGACAACAGGTTATTTGAATTTTCTCCTTTCTGGCCTTCCTCTTTCCATATAAACTTCCTGAAAGCTCACAGAGCCACAAAGAGGAGACCCCACTAATGGTTTGGGGGTACCACAATTACTGCTGTTTCCACGGTAGCATAACACAGATTCAGCTTCAAAGAAAGAATACCCCTTGCTGGTTAATGTTAGCTAAGTGAAGGAAGCAGAGGAGGAGGAGGAGACAGTTGTATAAGACGGAGAGCCCTCGTGCTGGTTTAGCTACTCGTTTGTCACGGTGATTTACACTGAGGCTATTCTTGCTTCATTTTCACTGCAATAATGAGCCATTTATGGAAGACTACACGGTACTTGCCTGTTTTATTGCCACGCAGCCCAGCAAGATCCTCAGAATGTTTTCTCAGGAAGCAGAAGATGTCCCTCCTCATCTTGGGACATGAAAAACAGTTCTTGCAGATGTTCCCGAGATTTACAGGTTTCTCTCGGAGGCAGGGACTCCAGCAATGAGCTGCAGTGGGTCTGCCTTACCAGCAGAGAGTGCCCTATTGTCACTTTTCTCTCTTACTCAGGGCTAGGTTGGATGTCGCTCTGGAGCTTGGGCTGAACCAAGAGTCAAGGGTGGTGCACAAATGGGTTTTTGTTTTTTTGTTTTTAAAGAATGCCTCCTGGGATGATGTCAGACTTTCACCATACATAATTATTTTGCTTTGGGCAATGGCCTTTGACCCAAACTATTGTCAATCCTACCAGAGGAGTAATTTTCTAAATGTTGTGCTTTCATTATCATGACAGCTGCTCATGCTTGGAAACCACTTATTTCAAAACAACACACCATTCAGATCTCCACGATTACAGAGGCAGGGGACAAGGAGAGAGAAGTGACTCTCTCACCAGCCCTTCAGTGCTCCTAGTTCTGACAAGATGGTCATCACTATGGGTTTCCCATTCCAAAGGCTCACTCCCTCCAGCATCCCATCCACCCATCTAACTCTAGTTTTCCTGATCATCTTCTTCCAATGGGAGGATAATGGTGACAAATACTCTAGGTCACAAAGCTTTCAGCTGTGTTAATAGAATGAAGAGGTTGGGTCACTCTTGTGGCCAAAATCTTAATTTAAAGCTGGGTGGCTGTAGCTCAGATGGTCTCTAGCCAGGCATCTGAATTTTCTCTGGGTAAAATTTACTCGTCCATCGGAACGGATGCTGTTCCACCCTCTTGTTACAGCCACCACTTTCTTCTTTCACCTCTCACCAAAGTCTCCGATTTCACAGTGCCATCCATGCGGTTAGTCGTTTTCATGCACAATCCTTTCCATTTTTCATCACACTTTCACTGCATGGTCTCATTAGAATCTCATAATACAAACTCAAAGGTAAGTAGAGGTGTTACTGAGCTTTTCCACTTACTCCAGGCAATAGTTACTCTAGTCCATGTTCCCATATGTTGCATATTCCTTTATTATAGATATCTGTGCTGTATTGTATTTATTCCTTTACCATGTTCTACCACTGTGTGTTCCCTTAAGGCAGGAGCACAGATCTACCTTAACAGACTTATAGCAACCCCCTCAAAGTTTTGCAAAGTCCCTGACATACAGTAAGTATTGAATACATGTTTGTTAATTTGAATTACTATACCCATTTGACAGATAAGATAATCAAGTCACACAGAGAGGTTAAATAATAACAAATGCTATAGCTACTGCTTGAAGTGAGTAATGGAAAAACATGGGACAGGATATGTGGGGGCCAACTCAAGAAATAAACAATCAAAGAGAAAACACCTATTACATTCTGACTCTGGAACAAATGCCCTGAAGAGATATAAAGATAAAATAACAAGACATGATCATAGTCCTTGACTCTCATCCAGTGACTGGTGGGCCCCTTTAACTTCTCTGGATCTCAGTTTTAACTCATTCAAGATGAGCAGGCTGAAGGATAAGATCTATCATGGCTCATTTGCATGGCCTCTTCAGTATTCTGGTTGAGGAAATGCTACCTATCATCCATTTGCACAGATGTACTATAGACATGCCAGCATACACTTGGCCGTGGGATTCACAAAACAGCTTGCCACATGGGAAAATGGAATCAGGTTGAAAGAGCAGTGCAGACCAACCCTGAAAAAGAAAAAAAAAGTCTAAAGGAAGAGAGAACTTGGAGAGCTGAAGAGTGAAGCAGGCTTGATAGAAGAAGTGAGGCCAGAGCTGAGCCTAAAGTTGAAATTTATATAGGCAGGAATGACTAACGGGCTGGAAATGAATGGACAGGGTACACAAAGTGTGTGTATTTAGAGGACAGTAATATCAGGAAGCAGGGCGACTACTTTTCCCATGGTCTATGCCAGGATGTGAAGCGAGGTGTTTGAGGAAAAAAGAAAGGCTTCCTCCATTTCAGTCCGGTGTTATTTTGTCTCTCATCTGAACTCCATTCCCATTTCATTTTTCTTGCTGCTGGTCTCCCAATCTAAATTAGCTTTTGCCCCATTGTACAGTCTCATAGCGTTCTGAACTTTAACGTCACAGCAAAAATCTTAATTATACATGTATGTAGGCTGTTATTTCCCTATTGCCTCTATCTCCTGCAAGACCAAAAGGTCTTTGAGAGCAACACCTGCAACTGTTTTATTCACTGCTGAATCCCCCGCACCTAGCATTTAGTAGGTGTGCAGTAAATGTCCAACAAACTACTACATGAAAATCAGGACTAGATGGAAAGCAGGTCTGTCTGATGGCAGGGCCATCTTCCAGGGCACAGTGGCTGTGGCTGCCTGTGCAGCTTAACTCAAAGTCAAGTGAGGTCGTCAGTGACAGGCGCAAACACTGCCCAGGCTGCAACTCTGGAGCCTGCGAGTGTCAGAGGGTGAGAATGTCCTATTTCTGTTTGAGAAACACCGCCACCAAGTTTCATCAGCCGCCCTTGCCTTTGATGCTGCACCACATCCCCTCCCCATTTCCTCTCAGTCAAAACGGAAGACGCATTTCTTTCCAAACGAAATTCTCTTGAGCTTCAGTGCCCTCCCGGACCTCCCCCTAAACCCATCAATCCCAGCCCCCTGCCTCCTCCTCGGTCCTGCAGTGAATGATTCTGTCTGTTCCCATTCAGACCCATACCTGCCCTGTGGTCCGCTGTGCTTGTTTCTGTTTTAAAAGAGCTGAAGCAACAGAGTCTCAGAAAGAGCAGGTGACTTCTTGAAGGTCACACAGCTAAAAGCCCAGACAAGGGCATCCAGAGAGCAAAGCTCTTTGTTGTAACACTAGTTGCTATTTGAGCGCTTGCTAGACTCTGCTAAGTGCTTCCTCACATGACCCCTGCTGATCCTCACACCAGCCCTATGAGGTGAGTATATTATGAAGCCCAGTTTACCAGAAGGCCTAAGTTACAAATTAGTTACATAACCAGCTCAAAGTCCCCGCTTGAAGTCATCATCTGATTCTAACTCAGGACCAAAGCTGATCGCATAGCCTCAACTCTCCCCTACATACTCATCGCATGGCTGCTGGATGATTTTTTTCTGCTCCCAGGTTCTCACTTATTCCGCTGTAAGCTCCTTGAGCAATGGAGCCACATGGTGGGACAGGTGGCCCCTGGTCACTGAAAGGCATTTCACCCAGAGGGATCCAACTTCAGGAAGTGACAAATTCAGCCTCTAGCACCCCCACACCTGCCTCCCTACTTTTCTCTATGCTCCTTCTTTCTTGCTCTCCCATTCACAGCAGAGTCTGGACTCTCCCTGTCCCCACAGCAGGCCCCCACCAGGCCTTTCCTCCCTGAGCCCAGACTCCCTTCCTTCTATCTTCACAGCAAGCTCAGCTGTTTCTCTAAGGGGATGCATCTGACAAGCACAGTGACTGACTAGCACAGCCCCTGCCCCAAATATGGGACATCCCTTTAAAATTCAAGCACATCTTATTTCAGCCAAATCTACAAGGACCAGTTCTGTCAATTCTGTAGAGAAAATTTCATAGACCAGGGGCTCACATACCTGCATTTTAACACAGAACACCCTCAGGAGGGAGAAGGCGGCCCAGAACACAAAAGCTGTAAATATAGATGTTCACCTCTTAACCTCTCCTGGCCCCAGCCCTCTGAAACCAGAAGTTTAAGAATAGTTCCTATAGGGGGCCAGGCGTGGTGGGTTATGCCTGTAATCCCAGCACTATGAGAGGCCAAGGCAGGTGAATCACTGGAGGTCGGGAGTTCAAGACCCAGCCTGACCAACATGGAGAAACCCCGTCTCTACTAAAAACACAAAATTAGCTGGGCGTGGTGGTGCATGCCTGTAATCCCAGCTACTCGGGAGGCTGAGGCAGGAGAATTGCTTGAACCCAGGAGGCGGAGGTTGTGGTGAGCTGAGATCGCACCATTGTACTCCAGCCTGGGCAACAAGAACAAAACTCTGTCCCTTGCCTGCCATTTTTACTTGACCCCTAAAACCACTCCATGCAGTAGGTTGCGTTGTCCCAGATTTGCAGATTTTAAAAAATGAGATCTAGGCTGGGTATGGTGGCTCACGCCTGTAATCCCAGCACTTTGAGGGGCTGAGGCAGGCAGATAACCTGAGGCCAAAAGTTCAAGACCAGCATGGGAAGTATGACAACACCTCATCTTTACCAAAAATACAAAAATTAGCCAGGCATGGTGGTGTGCATCTGTAGTCCCAGCTACTTGGGAGGCTGAGGTGGGAGGATTACTGGGATCTGGGAAGTCAAGGCTGCAGTGAGCCACGATCATACCATTCACTCTAGCCTGGGTAACGGAGCAAAACCCTGTCTCAAAAAATAAATAAATAAATAAACACATAATAAAAATGAGAGCCAGAGAGAATAACTAACTTCCTGACTCCAAAGCTTTGAGTATTTGCCACTACAATCGGCTGTCTTCCCGATTCTCTCAGTGAGACTTAAGATTTTGCAAAGCGAAACCCAGCTCTTACCTTCTCATCCGATGCAGGATAGAAATTCGATCGGGGAGCCATTTATATTCAACAGATAGTAGAGCCTGCGTATGATGTACAAGCAAACATTTGTATCCTAATCTGTGATTAGAGTTCTGCTTCCAGCTCTGGAGTTCTTACTATATAATTGTGCCCACAAATCCAGTTTGATTTGCTGTTCTGCTTATTTATTCTTTGCATTGGAATTGTTTAGAGTCATTGGACTAACCAAACTTTTAAATAGTAAATTAAACAGAGGTGAATGTGCCAACATTCAGGCCATATTGATCCAATAGAACACAAAATGGGTCTTTTAATGTATGACTGAAATCCCTGAAGCTATTGACAATTTTCTGCAAGGCCTTTTAATCATCACATGTCTGCTCTGGCTTTTGAATTGCCTAACCTTTGGGTGGTAAAATCACAGCATGTTACTTTAATCTCCTTATAATGGACTAGAGTTCACTTCAAACAAACATGTCTCCCAGTGCCCTTCGTAGGAAGAAAGAAGGGTTGAGAAGCAGGCTCATAACCACATGGATTCCCCAAAAAGCCTGAACTGCACCCTCCATCTGAAAACCATATGGGCTTCCGGGCCTGCTATCTCTAACACAGGGTTCCCAAAACATGGTTCCTGGAGCAGCAGAAGCAGCAGCACCTGAGAAACTGTTAGAAATGCAAATTCCCAGGTCTTTACTCAGACCAACCCCTATGTCACCCAATACAGTGGCTTACCAATAGTATTCGTGCAATAAATATGAATCATTTATTGAGTTCGTAACACAGGAAGAGGGAATAGAACAGCAAGAGTATAACGGAGAACAGAATGAACCTTGGATATCTTCACTTCACATTTGCCTGGGGTTGGCTTCTGCTTCCCAAGACAGTGGTTCTCTAACTTGAACATACATCTGAATCATCTTAAAATATATTTCTGGGCTCCACCTCCAGAGGCTGAGTCAGCAGGTCTGGCTGGGGGCCAAGAATGTGAATTTTAACAGGTTTCCAGGTGATGCCGAGGTTGCTGGCACACCTCACTTAGAGAACCACTGCCCCAGAGGCAGGAGTTACCTGTCTCCACTTTCAGCCACCTTTTCTGGCCTTGGATACTGTATGTATTTTTAAGGCCTTCTCTCCAAACTTCTCAAAACATGGCTCAAAATATTTTTTGAAGGCTGGTCCAAAAATTACTAAAACCAGAACAAGAATGGATTTCTTTCTCTTTAAAGAAACAAGACTCTGTCTTAATAAGAGAGCAGTTATTTATTCAAGAACTAGGAAAGGAGGGATGGACCCTGTTGTTAGGGATTTGTGGTCAATTTTTACTTCCAAGTGGGTAGAGAACATGGGTTCTGGATGCCTGGTTTCTTTTGGTAAGGTTGCTCCAAGATCACTGGTAGCCTTTAGGGTTTGCCCAGCCACGAGATGGCAGCACTCAGCCGGCATTCACATGAAATGTAATACCGGCCCCCAGATTCCCCTTGCTCTTAAGATGATACCCAGAGCGGTAAACTAACGCATTTGATAGAACCAAAATAGGCTCATTTTTCTCCTGGGAAACCCAGCATTGAAGAAATTCTCCACCTAGTAAAAGCAGACCTAGAAACAATGACCCTGAACAAGATTACATGCATTCCATTCAGTCTCTAAAGAAAGAGCCATTTCCCACACTCAAATTAGGAAACATGAGGCTAACTGGTCATATTGTACCAACAAGATAATGGGGCAGAATAATAAATCTGTGGGGCCCCCCAATATCTGGGAATATGTGGCCGTCTTAGCTACAAGGCAACTAATGGTGACCTAAAAATAGATATCCATTCAAAGATCCATTAAAAATGTTATATCCTAAGCAAAATGGAAAGTTGTCTGAAAATATGTTCTCTGATGGTTAGCCAAAACATGTTGTATTATAAATAAATAGCAGGCATCATTTTCCCATGTCAAACGTGGGGACTCATGGTTTGTGAGCTGTAAGAGTACTTACTAGCAATAAGCATCTGAAATGAAGGGGCTTCCAGCACATCCAGAATGTATGGTGGCACAGTGAAAATTCAGAAAATGCCATTCTCCGCTCTCTGCTCAATTTCCCACCGCTGTCATCTTCCCTAGGGGCTTGATCTGAATGTAAATACGTAAGTTGCGCTCTACCCGCACACTTTCCACCCAAATATCTCAGAAACAATTACTCATAATTCCTACAATTCCAATGAAAATGTGTTTTTGTGCTGAGATTATCTGAATAATTGTTTACATTTTCCTTGGTCTTGTAGACAGAATTCCTAAACTTTGTAAGCCCTTTTCTTCATCTACTGTTCACTAGACCAGTTGTTTCCAAACTTGACTTATCACTAGAAGCACCCACAGTCTTATTTTGGTTTTTGAAGTACAGATGCCATGTCATCTTCCACCTACTGATTTAAAATCTTGGAAAGGAGATGGTAGAGCTAGAAAGTGGTATTGGGTTCTAAGACATGTGTAGGAATATTAACCCAATTGAGGAAGTTCCAATGAGGTTTAGAAACAGCTCACTAGGGAACACTGCTTTCCAGACCTCAGAGCGCTTTCTCACCACATTCAGAAGGTCCCGTGGGAGTAGTAGCAGGGGAAATCTTGAAACTCTCCAGGCCCTTCTTTACAGACGAGGGACAGTAAGAGACTTGCCCAGAGTCCAAAAGACTCATATAGGCAGTTTCACACGTAAGTCCTGTATTACTAGTTAATCCTGTTCTACCCTTTAGAATTTTCTCACTTTTCAGCTGGGCTCAGTGGCTCTCACATCTGTAATCCCAATGTTTTGGGAGGCTCAGCCAGGAAGATGGCTTGAAGTCAAGAGCTGAAGACCAGCACCAGCGTGGGCAACGTAGCAAGACCTTGTCTTTAAAAAAATTTTTTTTTTTTTTTTTTTTTTTTTTTTGCCAGATGTGGTAGTGCATACCTGTAGCCCTAGCTACTCAGAAGGCTGAGGCAAGAGGATTGCTTGAGCCCAGGAGGTTGCGGCTGTAGTGAGCTGTGAACACTCCACTACATTCCAGCCTGGGTGGCAGAGCAAAGACCCTGTCTCTAAAGCAATAATAATAAAAAGCACTTTCTCATTTTCCATGGGCCTTGTAAATCGCATTTACCAGATATGGGACTGCATGGCAAAGGCCACAGTATTTCTCGTCAGTGGCTGTGCACTCCTCCAGTCAGCTAGGTCCTCACTGAGGCCTTGTAATCCATCCCAGAGTCCTGGCAAAGCAGCAGGGAAAGGAAATGAGTGAAAACAAAGACATATGAGCAAAGGGTCAAGTTGCCAGAACTCTTTGAACGGGAGAATCAAAGCCTCACGGAGGAGTTAATCACGTCTCAGAGGGCACTGGGGGCTGTCGGGGCAGGGCCCTGAGGCAGCTGGTGGGGACCAGCACTCACACCCACATGGAACATCTGTTCACACCCGTGGAAGTGCAGGGAGCTTTTGTTTTTATTAACTGAAAAAAAGAGGAAGGCATTTGGTTGGGGTGGGGTGGGGAAAAGTGAGTAAATTGCAAGGTTTGTATTGGCACCTCCCCACAAGCAGCCCTGGGGTTTCAGTCTCTGTGTGGAAGGGTGGTTGTCAGACTTCAAAGATTTGGCTTTCATGAGAAGTTTTTACAAAGGTTGTAGGGAAGCAGAGCTGCTCCTAGGTCCAGGTGGCAGAAAGGTGAGCGGGAGACCTGAATTAGGGTCCAGAGAAGAGGAACCACTGTAAGTGATATAAAATAAAGGATTTATTATACTGTGGGAGATGAGAGTGCCTTCTGTGCAGCGTGGCCCCTCTGTCTAGTGTTGAACCTGAAGCTGCTGTAGATTGCTATAGTTGCTCTGTGTCTAGTGTTGAACTTGAAGAAGCTGGTTGTTGACAAGAGCAAGGATACCCTGAAGCCCACAAGGATGAAGTGGGACTTGCATCTGTCTCTCATTATCTCCAGCCTCGATGCGATGCCCTGACTGATCTGCAGGATGCCAGCCCCTTCACCACAAAGCTGTACACACACCTGGCCAAGGACTTGAAGAAGCAGGAGATTGGCGAGCGTTACCCCAGCCAGACAGCTGATCAGTGACACACATCAGCAGGCTGCCACGGTACCCACACTGACGAACAGCGTGAAAAATACTATTGCTGCTTTACTCCCACATTACAAATCTCATGCAAAATGTCTCTTGTGAGCAATGCTATCCTGGACCTATAGAGAAAAGGGATTCTCCAAAGGGTAATTCTCTCTTAGCTGGCCTAACACAATGCAGATCTGTAACAAGACTGTCTCCATGCTCTGGTACCTGAGACTGGAGGCTTTGGGCACACCCAGCATTTCATGCATCTTGGCATGGACTCTGGAGTTCTCCCAGTGGGCACTTTGAACAGGAAAATCAGTGCAGCTCTGTCAATCAGCTTCCTGGGCAGCAGAGAGCAAAAAGTACAAGCTGAGAAGGAAGAAAAGAGCATGGCAACTGTTTCATGAACATATGAGATCCCCCTGGGGATTTTGCCAAATAACTAGGGGATACTTTGGGCAGGAAGGGAGTTAGAGGGGGATACCATTGTAATTTGTCCATAAATGGAGTTCTGATCTCATTTTGTATGCAGGGCTAGGCATGCCTGGACAAGTTGGTGACACCAAGTAAGTGACATATAATGAGAATCTCATAAACCAGAGATGGAAAGAGATCTGAGAGAGTCATTTCCTGCCTCTCCCTCTTCTCCCCTCTCTTCTCCTTTCCTCTTCTCTCCTCTCCTGCTCATGAGCATTCTATGTTTCCATCATACCAAGCCACTGTCAGGTGTCTGAACGCACCACACTCTGACACACTTGGAGCTTGGCATTTGTAATAGCCCCAACATGGAGAGGCCCTCCTGCCCTTCCTCACTCCCTTTCCTTGAATAACCTACACTCAAATTTCAAATCTCAGATCCATCCTCCCCATTCCCTGATCCCTTGTTGGTTTGAGTCAAGAGACACTCCCATGTACTGTCTACTGATAGCAGTCTGAACATGCCTTTTCTAATGCACTATCATCCTATTTTTAAGTAACCTTCTTGAAGTATTATTGGCCTGCAATAAACTGCACATACTTTAACTGAACAATTTGATAAGTTTTCACATATGTATACACGCACAAAACCATCACCACAATCAAGACAGTAGACAATCCATCACCCCTGACAGTTTCTGTATAACTCTTTGCAATGCTTCCACCCTCACCTCCTTCAACTGCCTCCCCATATATCTCATCTGCTTTCCCCCCATTCTAGATTAGTTTGCATTTTCTAGGTTTGTATTTAATAAAATCAAGTAGCATATACTCTTTTTTTTGGTCTGTCTTTCATATTCAGCATAATTATTTTGACATGCACCCATCTGTGCATGTGTCAATAATTCAATCCTTTTTTATTGTTGGGTAGTATTCTGGTATATGGATGGGCACTGTTTGGTTTATTCATATATGGATGGGCACTGTTTGGTTTATTCATTCACCTGTTGGTAAACATTTGGGTTGTTTCCAGTTTGTAGCTATTACAGAGAAACCATCTATGAATATTCATGTGCAAGTCTCTTTGTGATTATATATTTCCTCTTCTCTTAGGCAAATATCTAGGAGTGAAATGGGTGGATATATGATAGGAGTGTGCTTAATTTTTTAAGAAACTGCCAAACTGTTTTACAAAGTGGCTGTACTATTTTACATTGCCACAAACAATGCATGAGTGTAAGGTCTGACCGCATCATGGACGGCATGGCGACTCCCATGGCCCACAGGTACACCTCTGGAGGGCTTTCCAGAATTAGAAAACCTGAAGTAGCTGGAAGATCATGAGAAGTGGAAGAGCTATCAACCCCTGCAGCACCTAACCAACCTGAGACATTCTTCCATTATTTCTTATCCTGGCCTCAATTGACAAGGCTATTGGACTTTGTAACTGACCTTGGTCAACCTCGTGACTCCACACCCTACGACTCCCTTTCACCTTGCAAACCTACGACCCAGCTTGCAAAAAACCACCCTTAACTGTAACTTCTGTAACTTTCCACTGTTTACCCCAAACCTACAGAATCAACTCCTATCCCACCACCCTTCGCTGACTCTCTTTTCAGACTCAGCCCCACCGTACCTCACACAAAGCCTGTTTGCAGGGGTGGTGTGGGGGAGGTTGCTCTTCATTCAGAGCACACATTTTAACAATGAGGATTCCAATGTCTCCACATCCTAGCCAATCCTTGATATGATCAATCTTTTTAATTGTAGCCATTCAAATAGATCTGTGGTGATATTTTATCAAGGTTTTAATTTGCACTTTCCTGATGACTAACGTTGAACATCTTTTTATGTGCTTATAGCCATCTATGTATCTTCTTTGGTGAAATAACTCTTCAAATCTTTTGCCTATTTTTTAATTGGGTATTTGTTTTTCATTAACTTTTGAGTGTCCTTTATATATTTTTGACAGAAGTCATTTATGCGATATGTGGTTTGCAAATATTTTCTCCCAGTCTGTGGTTTGTCTTTGTATTCTCTTAACAGTGTATTTTAAAGAACAAAAGTTTTCAATTGTGATGAAGTTCAATTCCTCAACATTCTCTTTTATGAATTGTATCACTCTTTTAATTCTCTATTGGTTATCTACACACCTCCACTAGTCTATGATCTCCTCCAGGGTAAAGAGCACAGGATTCCTCTATTTCTGTATTCCTAGCCCCATGGCTTAGCACTTAGAAGACAATGAAATTATAGTTCTTCTGGCTGCATTATTACTCCTGGCTATTATGGGAGAGCCAGAAATAAATCTCAACATGGGGCCTGAACCCCCTGGCATTGCTGTGTAATAATTATTCCTTTATATGGGAAGAGAGGGTTTTAATCAATGTGACCATTTTTCTTAAGCAAGGAATGCCTACTAAGACCTCTGTACATTTCCGCATAATATATCTGTGTATTTGCACAGAGGGAGAATGAGTAACAAAAAAATCTTCTCCTGGAGGTGCTTCATTTGGAAATTCTGCTTGCTTTTTCTTTTGATCAGGGAGAGCTTTTGTTTCTGGAATAAGCAAAAAAAAAAAATCTTAACAGGGTCTCCCATAAGCAGAAATCAAAGAGGACTTCTCCAGGAAAACAGTCCAAGTAAATTTCATGTGCCTGCTACTTTTGCCCAGGGAAAGGTGTTTTAAGAAGCTAATAGGCCAAGAGCAGTGGCTCACACCTGTAATCCCAACACTCTGGGAGGCCAAGGCAGGCGAATCACCTGAGGTCAGGAGTTGGAGACCAGCCTGGCCAACACGATGAAACTACATCTCTACTAAAATTACAAAAATTAGCCAGGCATGATGGCGGATGCCTGTAATCTCAGCTACCCAGAAGGCTGAGGTGGGAAAATCAGGTGGAGGTTGCAGTGAGCCAAGACTGCACCATTACACACCAGCCTGGGCAACAAAAGTGAAACTTGGTCTCAAAAAAAAAAAGAACCAGAAGAAGAAGGCAATAAGATTAAGATGTCTCTTCCATATATGAGAACCACAGCTCAGTTTCCCTCCAGTGGCCCCCGCCTTAGAGGCTCCTAGCCCCCACCAGGGTCTTCCACCAAGCACCAAGCCAGGAACAATTTTGGCTCATTCTGACTGACAGCAAAGAAGCACATATCTAAATACTGTTGAGATGTTGAATTCAGTAGAAAATGAACAGTCAAAACGTTTTGACAGGTGTTTGCCTTGTGATGTCCTGAAACACATTCATTTTTCACCATTAAAAGACTCTGTGGATTTCAGTTCCAGAAATATGGGAGACTAAGATGACAACCAATGACAACCAAGAAAGTTCTTGCTCCCAAAACCAAGAATTATTGATAAAATATAATTTTAAAATTATTTTAAATATGTGATTAGGCTCA
This sequence comes from Cheracebus regulus, assembly GCA_963574635.1. NCBI lineage: Eukaryota > Metazoa > Chordata > Mammalia > Primates > Pitheciidae > Cheracebus > Cheracebus regulus. Next base: position 3,469 of record CAUYQU010062598.1, on the reverse strand, counting down.
CAAGGAAAAGAAAACAGAAATTTCCAGGTACCAAAGGGAAGCATAAAACCAGAGTGGCAACTTAGGAGCCGATAATGCTATAGTTACCAGAAGGTAAATAATACAACGACTTGGTTTTTAGAACTCTAAGAGACAAGATACTGGGCCTAATCCAAGGTGGAGAGTTGGAATTGAGAACCCTCAAATTGGAACTCTCAAAATGTGATACCCTCTCAGAAAAGACAGACTAGAACAAAATCTGTCAGCACAGATAAACAAGTCTTATGTCTCTGCCTGTGTTCTAGATGAGCAAAAATGTCTTCCTTGGGAATTAGAAACTCCTCAACTACCTGGGGTTCAAGTTTTTCACCTTTTCTGGAACTCCTCATTGAGATATTAGCATAAAAATTTGTCCTGGGCCAATGATAACTCTGAGACCCCTGAAAAAAGCAAAACCATTAAAGCCAAAAAAAATTCATGGGGGAAAAATGTTAACCTCACAATGAAAAATTTCAAAATCCACAAGGATAAATCTTCCATAGACAAAAGGTAGTATACACTATAAATACAACATTAGACTCTCCACAACTTGAGGTAGTAGAACTACAAACTGAAACAGAATTTTTTACAAACTACTTAGTATTGGTTAAAATAATTAAATATCTAATAAATAAGAAGAAAGCTTTAGGAAAATACAGTAACGTCCTGTAGAAATTTTGAAGACCATGATTAACAAGGTTGATCTAATAGACATATCAAAATCCTTGTACCTAAAAATTAGAGTAAACACAGTATTAGGATTCAGTCATCTTAACAAATGTCAGACAGCAAATATCACATAACCATGCTTTCTGATCATAACGCAATAAAATAATTAAAATCTACAACAAAAAAGGTAACCCTCCAAACTCCTATGTGTTTGGAAATAATTTATGAGTCAATAAAGAAATTTTCATGATTATTAGAAAATAATTTGCATTGAAAGGAATGAAAACAGCATATGTCAAACTTCAAGTAAAAGAGCATAGGCAGCACTTAGAGGAAATTTTATAGAATGCATATGTAACTGAAGGAAGTTTGAGAATTAGTGAACTAAGTATCAAACTCAAAAAGTTGACAAAAGAAGAACAAAGTAAGCACCCCACCCATCAAAAACTAGATAATTGGGAAAATTATAAAGATTAGTAGGGAAATTAATAAAATTAATAAAAGAGAAAATAGAAACAACAGAAAAATCAATAAAACTAAAAACATTTATTTGGAAAAAAGCTAAATTTGACACACTTCTGACAAAGATTAAGATAGATTTAAAAAATATACACACACATCCCACCAATGAAGAAATGTAAGAAAGATCTAATTTTAAATGCAGTGGAGATTTTCACAAATTATAATACTAGGAATAACAATATTATGAACACTTGAACATTTAGATTGAAGATATAATATTCCAGAAAAGATACAATATTCCAGAAAAATATTTTATCAAAACTGTCCAAGAATATGTATGAAATTTGGGTAGACCTATCATTAGTAAAGGAAGTGAAACAGTACTTTAAAATATATTCACATACAAGCAGAGAGGATCACACGAACATACACGCATAAATATACCCATCAAAAAACCAAACTCAAATGATTCCATGGGTACATTCTAACAAACATTAAAAATACGTATTTTCAATTTCATTCAAATTGTTTCAAAGGACAGAAAAAGAGGAAATGCTCCCCACTCATTTTATGAGTGTAATATATCCTTGATACCAAAACCAGACAGGATGGTATAAAAATTAAAAACCATAGGCCAATCTCACAAACACAATAACAAGCAAAAACTTCATAAACTATTAGCAAGATGAATTAAGCAATGTACCAACAATCCCAACTGTAGATTTTATCCTAGAAAGGTTTATTGTTAGGAAATCTATTCATATAATCTATACAATAATAAATTTTTAAAGATAAAACATTTGGAAGCAAAAATAAGCATATGATAAATTAAACTCTCATTCTTGAGAATTTCTTTTTCTTTCTAGCTTTACTGAGGTATAATTCAAATAAAATTGAATATATTTAATTTGTACATTATGTGTTAATATAAGTATACATTGTGAAATGATTGCCACAATCAAGTTAGTTAACACATCCATCACCTCACATAGTTAACCACATTTTTTGTGTATAGTGAAAACACTTAAGATCTCTCAGCAAATTTTAAGTATACAATATAGTATTATTAACTATAGTCACCATGCTATACCATAGAGTCCCAGAATTTTTCATCATATAACTGAAAGTTTGTATCTCTTGTTAGACATCTCCCCATTTCCTTCTCCCCTCTCTCCACCCCTTGACAATTACCAGTCTACTGTTTCTATGAGTTCAACCTTTTTAGATTCCACATATAAGTGTAATCATGCAGTATCTTCCTTTGTCTGACTTATTTCACTTAGAATAATGCCATTGAGTTAATGCATGTTGCCACAAATGGAAGAATTTCCCTTTTTAAGGCTAAATATTGCATTGTACCATATTCTCTAACTGTTCATCCATTGATGGACATTTAGATTGTTTCTGTATCTTGATTACTGTAACTAATGAACATGGGAGTACAGGTATCTCTTCAAGACGTCTTATTTTGTTTCCTTTGGATTTATACACAAAAGTGGAATTGCTAGATTATATGGTAGTTCTATTTTAAATTTTTTGAGGAACCTCCATACTATTTTCCATAATGACTGAATCAATCTGGATGCCCACCAACAGTGCACAAGCGGCTTCCTTTCTTCCCATCCTCACCAACACTTCTCTCTTATCTTTCTAATAATAGTCATCTTAGAAGGTAGGAGGTGATACCTAATTGTGGGTTTGACTTGCATTCCCAGATGATTAGTGATGGTGAGCACCTTTTCAGATACCTCCTGGTTATTTGTATGTCTTCTCTGGAATATGTTTATTTAGGTCCTTTGTTGATTTTTTTATTTAGATTATTTTATTTCCTTGCTATGGAGATATAGGGCTTCTTACATGTTTAGTATATTAATCTTTTTCCAGATTATATGTTTTGCACAATTTTCTCTTATTATATGTTACCTTTCATTTTTTTTTTAAGTTACTCAGAATTATCCAGATTAAAACACAAAGAGAAAAAAAGAGAACAAGGAACAGAGTATCTAAGAGTTGGGGGAATCTATGCAGTGATAACTCAGGGTTCAGGAAACTTTTTTTTTTTTTAAGAGAGAGAAAGAAGTAGAATAAAAGAGAAAAAAGAAAGAAAGAGAAAGAGGGAGATAGAATGAAAATCTTGCTCTATTGCTCAGGATTTCATTTAAATCTGTAAAATGCTTATGCAATTACTAAAAAGTGATTTATTTCCTATTATGTGATCACTTTTAGAATAGGTCTAATATTGAAAAAAAATATATGTTTTATGGATATGGGGTGGTAGGTTCTGTAAATATTTATTAAATTTGCTTGTTTCAGGTGTGAG